>PVJS01034955.1:0-21267 GCA_004027185.1 Glis glis
TTTTTTTTATACTTTATTTTGAAACCGGGTCTCACAAAGTTGTGGAGAGCCTCACTAAGGAGAGAGAGAGAGAGAGAGAGAGAGAGAGAGAGAGAGAGAGGGAGAGAGAGAGAGAGCGATAGTGCTGAGGCTGGCCGCGAACCCGGATCCTCCGGTCTCCGCCTCCCAAAGTACTGGGATTACAAGCGTGCACCACCATGCCCGGCTAAGAGTTTCTTTTTAATACTTTCTTCCAAATCCAACTTTTAGGAGGCTGCTTTAAGACATAAATCAGAACTCTATTCCCGGAGCTGGAATGAGTTAGGTCAGAGGTTCCTAAATACTAGACTGTACACAGCTACATCAGAACTTCCTGGGCACTTTCAACTACAGAGACTTGAGGCCCCTGGAAACTGTTGTTCAAAGGTTTGAGGTGGAGACGAGAAGTTGGAATTCCCTGTCCAAGACCTGTTCCCCGGCACACTGGAGTAGCTGGCACGCGTATTCACCACACTTGTTGAGTGTGAACTTCTGTGTGCCTGAGCACCTCGGAAAGATGCCCAGGGGTCCAGGAGGACTGGAGGGGGTGGACAGGGCAGGAACACACAAGTTGTTTTCAAATAGTGCAGGCACCAGTCCATGAAGAGGGATTAGGCCATCTGCAGGGCTCGCTGATGAAGTAAGTTACCAGGACGCAGGTTTGGGCTCAACAGGAAAGAACTTTCTAACCAGTACATCAGTGGAACAATTGATCCCAGGAAGCCTAGCCTAATGGAAAGTGGGCCAGGTTTGGAGTCAGAATACACGGGAAGGGGGGAAGGTTCACACAGTGTCCATACATGGGCTGCCTGTGTGCTGGGGCTCTCTGTCTCTGCTTCTCTCCTTTGGCTTAGACCCTGATTGTCACTGCTTTTTCTGACCAAACATGTTTTTCTCCCTCCTGGTTCTCTTGGGGCAATCCATTGCTCCCCACAAAGGACATCTGGCAATCTGGGGAGGCATGTTTGGCTGTCCCAACAGGAGGCGGGTGCTAGTGGCATCCAGTGCACAGCAGTCGGATGCTGCTCACCATCTGCTAGGGTTTGGATTTAGAATGTTCCCCAAAAGCTCATGTGTTCAAAGCATGGTCCCCAAGACAGAAAGGTCCGGCGGTGGGGCGCGGCTGGTGGAGGCAGGCCACCGGGCTGTGGCCTTGACTGCTTCCTACCTCTCTCTGTTTCTGGCTGTCTTGAGCAGCTGTCCTTCCCCACACCCTGCTGCCATGATGTTTCTGCCTTGGAGCCAGTCGGCTATGGACTAAACCTCTGACACCATGAGCCAAATAAACCTTTCCTCCTCTAAGTTGTTCTTGTTGCGTATTTTGGTCACAGAAATGCAAATGGTAAGTAATACAACATCCTGCAATGGGGAAGACAGCCCCACAACAGAGAGTTACCTGGTCCCAAATGTCAACAGTGCTGAGTTCCAGAAACCCTGGTCCAGGCAATAGCTCGGAGTGGTCATGCGGGGCTGATTCTAATGGTCATCCTGGATGTGCCATCTAGAGTTGGGTGAGTTTCCTGCCTCCTCTGTCCCTCAATGTCCTCACCTATAAAACAGAGGTGGGTTCGCCTTTACAGAGCAATTAACACATGACTGATGTTGAGCTATCTCTTCCAAGTGTTTCAGCGGCCCCTGTCTTACTTAGTCTGGTTTCTCCAAGAAGCAGACAGAAAGACAAGGATTTGAGTGACATATTTTATTTGGGAGGTGTGAGTAACAGCAAGGAAGGTGGAAGTAACCAGGCGAAGGCAGTGGCCAGCAAAGGTGTGCTATGGGCACTGGGACCTGAACGGGGAGTCAAAGCTTGAGGTTTAGGGAAAACGCTGGAGAATGAAGCAAATCACACACCTGACAACTGCTCCACCCCAGGCTCTGAGAGCTTTCCACACCACAGCCTCAGGCACAAAGGCAGAGACTCGCAGCTGGAGCACTCGGATGTGAGTCACTGCGGGATGTGAGGCCGGGACACCTGTGATGGCCCCGTACGATGTCATCCTGCCTCCACGGTATCATAAGAAGTGATGTTATGTGTCTGGAAGAATTTGGTGCCTGGTACTGAGAAAGGCATCCACAAGTCAATGTTTTGTATTATATCATATGTCACTCGAACAGAGAGTTGAATCAGGAAGGTTCTTTGGGAGGATTCTGGGTCAGTCACCAAATCAAACGGAGAAACTGAACTGAGAAATCAAATGGAGAAAGTGAAATGTAGGACCCAGAGCTGCTCCAGTGCCAGGGAACTCAGCAGCAGGGGTTCATGGGTCTTTTCTTACAACACTGCAGTCAGTGAACTCAACTACACACACACACACACACACACACACACACACACACACACACACACACACACACTGTACCTGTGGTCAAGATTCAAGGTCTGGGGGAAGAGATGCTGGCTGGTCTAACCTGGTCACAAGCTTACTCTGCAGTAAGGGCTGCACTGTGGGAGAAGCATCCCCCCACACCATGGGGTGCAGACTGGCAACTCAAAGAAGGGATGCTGGGCCCAGGAAAGCAAGAGTTGTGCATGGCCCCATCCCCTTCCGGGCCACCCCATGCAAACACACTTCCTCCCTCCCATCAGTGGAGACTCACCCTCTCTGCAAGGGAAGGTAACCTAGAGACTCACCTGGCTATGGCAGAAGAGACGGAGCTGTTCTTCCCCCAATCCAAGAACCTGGATGATGCCACACCCTCCCCAGTCCCATTGTCCCTTCCTTAACAGGCCGTGATAATGACTGACAGCTGTTCGCCTCTGCTTACCACGGGCTGCTACTCCTGATCCCATCTCAGAATACAAATAAGAGGCTTGCTGCTTGTCACATAATCTTCCCCAAAAGTTCTACAAAGAGTCAGGTATGGGAGTGCATGCCTATAATCCCAGTACTTGGGAGGCCAAGACAGGAGGATCAAATGTTCGAGAACAGCCTCTGCAACTTAGCAAGAAACCCTATTTCAAAATAAAAAATAAGATTGGGCTGGGATGTGTAGTGTAGCTTGGAGGTAGAATGCCCTTGAGTTCAATCCCCAGCAACAACAACAACAAAAAAGTTCTACAAAGAAAGAGATGCTGAACTGCTGAACGTAAGAGAGAGCCACCGTACCTATTTATGGGGAGACAGTGGCGGGAATCCACTCCCAGAGAGGTGAGGGTTTCCCTGGAGAACTAGATGGGTTTTATTGTTGTCTGTACTAGTGATTGAACCCAGGGACATTTTACCTCCAAGCTACACCCCCAGCACTTTTAGTTTTTATTTTGAAACAGGATCTTGCTAAGTTGCTCAGGCTGGCCTCAACCCGCGATCCTCCTCTCAGCTTCCCAAGTACTGGGATTACAGGTAGACGCTACCAGGCCCAGTGGAACTAGATGTTAAGAACACTGGGGACTGAAAACAACAGCCAGATGTGTTATTTTCAGCATGTTATGCAGGAAACATTTGGTCACAGAGTAATCCTGCAATTTCACAGCTTCTGGCTCAACTATCTGGTAACACAGTGGCCCAAAGGTCAGAAGGCTCTCGGTCACGTGACTCTGCCACAGTGTGTCCTCGCTTGACACACTTCTGGGGGAAGCCCCTGAGAGCGCCAGGGGAAAGAGCCCATTGGTGGGAGGGAGAGACTGAGACCCTCTAGCACCGCAGAAGCCGTCAGACCCAGAAAGCCTGTGAGCAGGATCTTAAAACTCGGGCTCTTCTTGCTTGGGCGTGACAGCTGAGATCACTATCAGTGATTACAAGGTGGGTGTTCAAAACCCAGGCAGGCGCTAGGCATGGTGGCGCATGCTTGTAATCCCAGTACTTGGGAGGCAGAGACCGGAGGATCTGGGTTCGGGGCCAGCCTCAGCTATTTAGTGAGGCCCTCCGCAACTTCGTGAGACCCAGTTTCAAAATAAAGTATAAAAAATAGGGCTGGGGGTGTAGCTCGGAGGTAGAACGCCCCTGGGTTCCATCCCCGGTACCGCAAAAAAAAAAAAAAACAACCCAGGGCAGGCAACAATGAAATCCTATACCTATTCAGGTATAGGACACACACACACACACACACACACACACACACACACGACATAAAAGAATCAACTTGCAAAGATGAAATCCTTGCGCAGAAGGGAGATTTGTAAACTAAAACTTGTCAGACAGGTGGACATGGAAGAATTTAACTCTGTTTCATCCTAAATGTTCTTTGTATAATAACAAGCGTTGTTTGTGAAGGGGGAAAGGAGTGAAGGAGTCTGAGAGGTCCAAAAGCAGCAGGGAAGCTGTAGTCATTTCATTTTAAAAATAGCACCGGCCTGTTCCGAGCAGTCGAGTCTCCTGGTTGACCACAGGGTATGCGTGGCAGTCCGTACGTTATCTGCTCTATAAAGTAGCTCTGAGCCAGGCATGGCGGCGCACGCTTGTAATCCCAGTACTCGGGAGGCTGAGACCAGAGGATCCGGGTTCGCGGCCAGCCTCAGCTACTTAGTGAGGCCCTCCGCAACTTCGTGAGACCCAGTTTCAAAATAAAGGATAAAAAATAGGGCCAGGGGTGTAGCTCGGAGGTAGAACGCCCCTGGGTTCAATCCCTGGTACCGCAAAAAAAAAAAATAATAATAATAATAAAGTAGCTCTGTCAGAAAACCAGCGAGTTGCCCTGATGGGCTTATATGCACTTTGAAGAGTAGACGTATTTAATAGTTTGTTCCTACTTTCAAATTTTTCTTCCAATCCAGCTCTGAGGAGAGTTCCCCTCAACTGATTTTTATGATAATCTATTATATTATTAATATAGGTTATTATTATAATCTCCAACTGTAACAGCATATAAATCAGAACTGACAATTTCCGGGGTTCATGACATCATAACAGCCAAGAATGCTTTGGCACTGAGCTGTAAGCCTGGGATACTCATTACACCAGGAATCTCATGTTTGGCAAATAGGTTTAGGTGAGATATTGTGACACAGAAAATGTCTGGGGAAGGGGGTGTGGGGAGGGAGCCGGGGGATAGCCCACCAAGTGCTGTGTGCATGTCTGTCACTATCACTATGAACTGCATTATGATATGAGACTATCATGCACCAATAAAAGTATAGAAAAATAATGAGAATATTTTTTAAAAGAAGAAAATGTCTTCAAAATAAAGCGTTAGCTTGGTAGCAATATTTCTTCTATCTTACATTTATTTATTTATTTATTTATTTATTTTGCGGTACTAGGGATTGAACCCTGGGGCATTCTACCTCTGAGCTATACCCCCAGCCCTATTTTTTATTCTTTATTTTGAAACAGGGTCTCACTAAGTTGTGGAGGGCCTCACTAAGTAGCTGAGCCTGGCCGCAAACCTGCGATCCTCCATTCTCAGCCTCCCACGTACTGGGATTACAAGCGTGCGCCACCACGCCCGGCTCTATCTTACATTTTAATTAATGACAGCTTTCTGAAGCTCGAGTTAACCCCAGGACAAATAGAGCCAAATAAACTTACCAGGATGGAAACAATATCTCTTCGTGGTTATTCAACTTTGAGAATAAGGAATATACATAGACCTTAATTCCACTTTTACTGTCAGACCTGTGACCAAAAAACAAACTAAAAATAGAAACAGTTGTGCACATCTATTCTCTAAACTATATCTGAGGCCACTGGTGTTCTGTCAGAGTTTCTTGGGTGAGGCAGAGCGCAGGCAGTCCAGGGGAATCGCCAGGCTCAGCACCCCTCTTCTCTCCACGCCGCCCTCCGCAGCTTGGAAATGACACGTTTTAGGGTGGACTTAGCTGTAACTAGTCACACTCTGATTTTAGCAACAGCAGGTGACCTCTGTTCAGGAAGGTAATTTTTCCCCAACAGATTTCTATTAGGAAAGAATGTGTTTACCTGGTGCAACTATTCTGGGATGTTCCACAGTGAAGAATTCCTTTCATTCTTTCCTCCTTATAGGGTAGATTCAATCTGAGACACATGTTCTCCTATAAAACTGCTTTGTCAAAGTCTGGGGGAACCGAGTGTAGTGGTGCACACATGTAATCCCAGTACTTGGGATGCTGAGACAGGAGGATCACAGGTTTAAGGTGAGCCTGAACAACTTAGCAAGGTCCTCAGCAACCCTATTTCAAAAAATAAAACAGGACTGGGGGTGTAGCTCAGAGGTAGAATGCCCCTGGGTTCATTTTGGGGGGGGCTAAAAGAGTCTGGGGGAAATATGCTGAATTATTTAAATATCAATCTAGGTGGAAAGGGCGAGAAGAGCCACTGCTCCTTGGGAACTTCGTCCTTCCACTTTCCAACTTGTGGCCTCAGACAAGTCACTTACTCTCTAAGGCTCCATTTCCTTCACCTGTTAGAGACAGTAACACCTTTAATCTATCTCCTCCAGAAGGTTCTGGAAGGAAAGGCCTCTGGTCAGTTTTCTCTTCACTTCGTCTCTTCTGCCCTAGTAAAAGCCGAGGCCTCGGGTAGTGAAACCATGGAGCCATTCCATACAGCCGCCTCCATAGCTGAGCTGCCCTGTGCGCGACGGCTGCCCCAGAAAGTCGCCCCACGGTCAAGGGATCTTCTGTGATAACATGAAACCACGTGGGACAAAGCCCTGCGATGCTGGGGGTCTTGTTAGCACCTGTCATTCTAGTGTGTGTGGCCGTGTGGCTGTGTGAGCTTGCTCTGGTCAGACATGATTCAGGAGCATGCAGAAGAGTACAGGCATGTGCTGGGTTGTTAGTCGCAGGTGATGAAGAGGAACTTGGAAGCAAGGAAGAGCGTGATAAGCAAATGATGATGATGGTGACAATGATGAAGGCTGACTTTTTTTGTGTGGTACCGTGGATTGAACCCAGGGGCGTTCTACCTCCGAGCTACACCCCCAGCCCTATTTTTTTTATTCTTTATTTTGAAACAGGGTCTAAGTTGCGGAGGGACTCATTAAGTAGCTGAGACTGGCCGCGAACCTATGACCCTCCTGTCTCAGCCTCCCAAGTACTGGGATTACAGGCGTGTGCCACCATGCCCGGCTCCATCTTTTTCCTACATCTTACATCAGTGGGCAACTGTCACATCTCATCCTCTCAGTGCTGCTTGCCTTGTAGGCAGGCCTGTATGCCAGAAGAGTCCAGGGGCTACCACCAGCCCCAGATAATTTGCTGAAATTCTCTCTCTCTCATCTCTATTTCTATTTCTGTTTTCTTTTTGCTGTCTTTAATTAATTAGTTAAAGTTAGCAGCCGGGCATGGTGGTGCACTCCTGTAATACTAGTACTTGGGGGGCTGAGATAGGAGGATCACAGGTTTAGTTCTCTGAGGGGGGAAAAATTCTAACAGGTCAATATTCTACTAATTGTTTCCCTCAACGTTAATAGAGAATCCTGAGTGGAAATCAGAGGTCAGTCATCACGCCGGTGCAAGTTGAAACCCTGAATTGCTGGGTGGCTTAAGTGCTTTACACCTGGGCGGAAGATCAGCTGATAGTTCTAGCCTTGGTTCTCTGCCCGGCCCAGCAATCATGATGGCGCTACTAGTGGCTCCAACGCGGGATCGTCTTGTCATTCCAGACACATGAATCACTGTAGGTACCAAAATAACAACACTGCGGCTTCTCCCAAAGGATTGCTGCATGCCTGGATACAGAGACAACACGTGTGGAAATAGTCACCCACGCGGGGAAAACAGCACCCTGATCCTGGTGCCGCTTTGGAAGCCTGGGATAAACAGGACAGAGGGTGAAGGTCACCCGCCTTTCTCACGGAAGAGGGAGTACATGTGATAGAGTGTGCATTTCACCAGATACCTGTGTCCCGGTCCCAGGATGT
Source organism: Glis glis (assembly GCA_004027185.1). Lineage (NCBI taxonomy): Eukaryota > Metazoa > Chordata > Mammalia > Rodentia > Gliridae > Glis > Glis glis. The sequence continues at coordinate 7,798 of PVJS01034955.1, forward strand.
GTTGATTCCAGTCTAAATGCATGACGAGTTGTCCCAACCACTTAAAACCTTCCCCATGAGTCGCCAGCCTGGAACTGACTGACGCCCAAGGGTAGCTTCTCCTTTTTTTAGCTCTCCTGGCACAACGGGAGTGGGAAGGTCGTAGATCATTTATATATGCGTTCACACCACCAAACAAATCATTTATTTAGAACTGAGCTCATTCGTATAGACATCCCTTACATTGCATCTTCTTCCATTCTCTTCATTATTTTTTTTTTTAATTTTTGTGGTACTGGGGATAGAACCCAGGGGCATTCTACCTCTGAGCTACACTCCCAGCCCTATTTTATTTTTTATTTGGAAACAGGTTCTAAGTTGCTGAGGGCCTCACTAAATTGATGAGGCTGACTTTGAACCTGTGATCTTTCTATCTCAGCCTCCCAAGTACTGGAATTACAGGCGTGTGCCACCACGCCCGGCTCTATTTCTACATTCTTTAGCGTTCTCTTCCTTCTAGTCAATGCCTTGTTATTCCAATCCCCGTTATACTTACTAGTTCTTCACACTCAACTTTTCTTGTTCAAGTTATTGGACCCAAACAGAAATAGATACAAGCAAAGTGTCTTTTCAATAAGTATACAAAATTTATTGTTTTCTAGTAAGATAAAATTGTGTTGATATTGCTTTTATTTTTTTTTTTTCGGTACTGGGGATGGAACCCAGGGCCATTCTACCTCCAAGCTACACCTCCAGCCCTATTTTTTATTCTTTGTTTTGAAACAGGGTCTCACTAAGTCGCAGAGGGCCTCACTAAGTAGCTGAGGCTGGCCGCGAACCCGGATCCTCCGGTCTCAGCCTCCCAAGTACTGGGATTACAAGCATGTGCCACCACGCCCGGCTTAATATTGCTTTTGTAGCATTCTCTACATCTGGTAGGAATGGGGTTCGCGGCTAGCCTCAGCTACTTAGTGAGGCCCTCCGCAACTTAGTGAGACCCTGTTTCAAAACAAAGTATAAAAAATAGGGCTGGGGGTATAGCTTGGAGGTAAAACACCCCTGGGTTCAATCCCCGGTACTGCAATAAATGAATAAATAAATAAATAAATGGCAGAGGGGATGATTCTGATGGGAAAGAGCCCCACATAGAGACATGCTAGTACCCTTGGGGACTCGCTCTCCTGGCTCCTTTGAGCTAGGAGTCACGGTGGCTAAAGACTATATCAATTAATGTCTGGCAACAGGAGACGCTCTCTGCCCAGAGGCACATGTAGAAGCTTTGGAGTTGGGCTCCCTGGTGTGACCACTGTGCATGCTTGTCCCTGTGGAAGAGCCACTTTGACGGTAGTTGAAATCACCCACCTGACCCATGGAGGCCAAGAGACTCCATGGCCCAATCTTTCTGTTCTGGGGTGGATGAACTCCATGACAAAGTGGGAAGGTCCCAACTGCTTCGGATGGAAACAGAGTTCAGCCAGCCTGGCCCAGCAGCACCTTGGCTCTGTGTATAAAAGCGGCCTCAGAGGGAAATGTCATCTCCTACTTCTCCACCTGAAGCAAAACTCTGGCTTTGTGGGGCCTCAATTCACAGGGGCTCCCCTAAATGCCTGGCCCCAATTACTAGTGGCTTGGTGCACACTGGGCCGCTGTGGCCCTGCAGCCTGGGAACAGCCTGCACAGAACCAAAGACAGACGGGGTCTCCCTCCCCTGGGTGCAGATGTCCTATTTTTAGCCATTCTTAGACTGTTGTCAACAGCAAAGGGCAGATGTTTGACCTGCCACTTGGAAAGCTGTGGTTTCCATATCAATGGCCGCCCTTTTGGGGGTCACCAGTTGTGACACTGTGAGAACCATCTCACAAATAGTAAGGGCCCTTCTCTGGTGAAACTCAAGAGTGAGCTGCCAGACTGCCATTGTTACCTGGATCCCTGGTTGGGCTGGATGTAGGGGACACACCCACAGCCTGGGCACAAAGTGACGGGTTCCATGTCATGATGCAGGGGCCACTGCATGCCAGCCTGCAGCTCCAGCACAGTCGGCCCGTGTGTTCACGCTGGGAGGCCGCAGCACGCAAGGTTTCGATCCTGCGCTTCCTGGCAGCGTGGCTAGCTTGGACCTTCGGCTCTCTCACGGGGCAGTGGGTGGCACTCTTGCTTTTTCAGGTACTGGTGCTTTGGGCCCACTTTGGTTAGTCAACTCTGGACATATCATTCTGGTCCTTAAAATTCATCTTCGTCAGAGCCGGGCGTGGTGGCACACGCTTGTAATCCCAGTACTTGGGAGGCTGAGACCGGAGGATCCGGGTTCGCCGCCAGCCTCAGCTACTTAGTGAGGTCCTCCGCAACTTAGTGAGACCCTGTTTCAAAATAAAGAATAAAAAAATAGGGCTGGAGGTGTAGCTCGGAGGTAGAATGCTCCTGGGTTCAATCCCTAGTTCCGCAAAAAAAAAAAAAATTAATCTTCATCAAATTTACAGCTTTCTGGGCCATGAGCAGTTTGATAATGGTATACCTGTCATTGCACATGCTCTCTGGCAAGGGACAAACAGGTATATTTTGTGTGTGTGTGGTACTGGGGATTGAACCCAGGGGTATTCTACCTCTGAGCTACACACCCAACCCTATTTTTATTCTTTATTTTTGAAACAGGGTCTCACTAAATTGCAGACGGCCTCACTAAGTAGCTGAGGCTGGCCTCGAACCTGCGATCCTCCTGTCTCAGCCTCCCATGTACTGGGATTACAAGCATGTGCCACCACGCCTGGCTACAAACAGGTATTTGATGGCCCTTCCACGCTCCCTCCCAGCCACAGGCATCTGGTAGTGTTGCTCACTGGTGCAGTCTCCTAGAGATGCGATTTCAGAGATTTGACTGCTTCCCTCGCCTCTTTCTGGTCCATGCCCCTTAGTAAAACAGTTTGGTCACTGAACACAGATGTGAACACAAAGGGACGATTTCCTCTTGACTGCTTCCTAGACAATGGTCAGGATGAAAGTGGGGTGGGGAGATGATGTTTAGGCCTATTTTGAAAACTGAGATTTCATTTCCAGGTACAAGGCTTCCTTCTTTCCTATAAAAGCAACCCCATACTTTTCTGGTTTTATAGGGTTTTTTTAATGGAAGCTTGGACAAAGGGAGCTGAGGACAGTCAAACTTAGTTCTGGTTTAGACCCTAAATTTCTTATTCTTGAGAACTGGCAATTAAAAGGAGAGAATTAAGCGCTGGTCTTGCCTTTCAGGATAATCAAATAGCCCTAAATGAAGAGAGAAAATTATTATTTACAAGATATTCCAGCAGAACTGGGGATTGAACCCAGGGGTTCAAGCTATACCCCCAGCCTTATTTTTTATTCTTTATTTTGAAACAGGGTCTCACTAAGTTGCGAAGGGCCTCACTAAGTAGCTGAGGCTGGCCGCGAACCTGGATCCTCCTGTCTCAGCCTCCCAAGTACTGAGATTACAAGGTTGCGCCACCATGCCTGGCTATTGTATATATTTAGTGCATACAAGATGATGTTTTGAGTTGGCTATCTTGATATTCGTATGCATAGTGAATTATTTACAATAGTCAAGCATCAGGCAAATTCCTAGTTATCTTTCTTGAATTCAGATGTTTAAAAACATCATGTATTATAACATCAAAAATATGTAGCACTTGGTGATAAAATAAATAAAATCTGACCAAAAAAAAACAAGCCCTGAACTCTGAAAACTACAAACCATTACCAGGAGAAATTAAAGAATACCTAAAGAAATCATGAGATAGACAGTGTTCATGGATGAGAAGACTCAACATGGTTAAGACATCACTCTTCTATAATTTCAATGCAAAATCTATCAAAACCCAACAGCCTTTATTTTTAGAAGTTGATGAACTTATTCTAAATTTCATACTGAAATTCAAGGCCCTAGAATAGTTAAAATAACGTTGAAAAAGAACAAAGTTAAAGGATTTACCCTTCAAGGCTTCTTAAAAACTTCACCAATATAGACAGTGTGGTAAAGGCATCAAGATGGATGGACAGATCAATGGAATAAAACAAAAACAGAGAATCCAGAAATAGATCCACATATGGTCTATTGATTTGTATATAATTGTCAAGGAAATTCAGTGAATTTCAATACACGGTGCTGGAACAATTGATTCTCCATAAATATAACGATGAAAAAGACCCCATAGAACTCTCCTGTCCCTTTTCTGCCATGTGAGGGTACGATGGAAAGACAGTGTACAGCCCAGCCGGGCGTGGTGGCACACGCTTGTAATCCCAGTACTTTGGGAGGCGGAGACCGGAGGATCCGGGTTCGCAGCCAACCTCAGCGTGCATGCGCGTATGTGTGATCTCTCTCTCTCTCTCTCTCTCTCTCTCTCTCTCTCTCTCTCTCTCCCTAGTGAGGCCCTCCGCAACTTCGTGAGACCCGGTTTCAAAAACAAAGCATAAAAAAAAAAATAGGGCTGGGGGTGTAGCGTGGAGGTAGAACGCCCCTGCGTTCAATCCCTGGTACCGCAAAAAAAAAAAAAAAAGACAGTCTACAGCCCAATAACAAACTCTCCCCAGAACCCGACCACACACACAGCTCCCTCATCGTGAACTTCAGCCTCCAACTGTCGGTGGTACTTGGTTCTAGCAGCCGGGAGTAGGATCTTTACCTAAACCTGCTAGTTAGGGAAAGGCTGGGACCCATAGCAAGAAAAACTATCCAAAGATCTTCTCTCACAAGAGGAAAATAAGGGAAGATCAAGGTAAGAAAGGAAGGAATGCCATGAAGCTAGGCTGGCTCTGCACTTCAACAGCAGGGTGCCCTGCTCTGTAGCCATGTCTCAGAGGGCCAGCTGTCTTCCATCCAGAGCCTGCCTTCCAGGCAAGGGGTGGCAGGTGTGTGGGGAGAGGGGTGCGGGAGGCGGGAAGTAGGGGTCAGGCCCTCCTACCTTCTTCCAGCCCAGCTCAGGGCTCCTGGGATTGCAGGATATCCTGTCAAAAAGGTGCGGAGCCAACTCTCAGGACTGGAATGTGCCTCTTCCCAGGTCTGTTCTCCAAAGGAGAGCTCAGTAGTGGGCAAAGGCCCGCCGTGTGTGTGTGTGTGTGTGTGTGTGTGTTGGGGAAGGTCGGTGGAGCTTGTGTGTGTGCTGGTGTGACCACACCTAGGAACCTGCAGCCCCTCTTCCTTGTGAGAACACAGCCAGGCCCAGAAGGAAGGGAGAGGACTGGGCTGGAGTCCTGGGCCAACAGTGACCCCGCCTGCGCTGTTCCTTTCTAGGGCAGATCTACAAGAACTCTGAGGATTCTAAATGCAAGCCTGGGTTTCCAGGAGACTGTGACTGGTCACACTAGAAGGGTAGGACACATTGTATATGACAGCTTATTAGTTCGCTATGTAAGTTTTGCATATTTAGACAAATGGTATGCAGTTCTCCCTTTACAGTCTTGACCTGAACCACCTGTATGTTAGGGCAAATGAGGCTTGAACTTAGAAGAGAGCCCATGGTGGGCTGGAGTGGGCCGCAAAGAAAGCCTGTGCGAGGACTCACTGCAGATCACAGCTTTGAGGCTAGAAAGAGACCGTTGAGCTTAGGCTAACTAAAACGTCCGGTATCTGGAGCCAGGCATGGTGGTGCTCGTTTGTACTCCCACCTACTGGGGAGGCTGAGGGTCACTTGAACACATTAGGTGACCAGCCTGGCGACATAGTGAGACATCATCTAAAAAATAAATTGAATGTAGAAAGTCCAGCTGGACATGGTCGTGCACACCTATAATCCCAGTACTTGGGAGGCCGAGACAGGAGGATCGCAAGTTTGCAACCAGCCTCAGCAACTTAGTGAGGCCCTCCACAACTTAGTGAGACCCTGTCTCAAAAATTAATAAATAAGCCGGGAGTGGTGGCACACGCTTGTAATCCTAGTACTTTGGGAGGCGGAGACCGGAGGATCCGGGTTCACGGCCAGCCTCAGCTCTCTTTCTCTCTCTCTCTTCCTGTCTTTCTCTCTCTCTCTTCCTGTCTTTCTCTCTCTCTCTCTCTACTTAGTGAGACTCCGCAACTTCATGAGACCCGGTTTCAAAATAAAGTATAAAAAAAATAGGGCCGGGGGTGTAGCGCGAAGGTAGAACGCCCCTGCGTTCAATCCCCGGTACCGCAAAAAAAAAAATTAATAAATAAGCCGGGCGTGGTGGTGCATGCTTGTAATCCTAGTACTTGGGAGGCTGAGACAGGAGGATCACAGGTTCGTGGCCAGCCTCAGCAACTTAGTGAGGCTCTCTGCAATTTAGTGAGACCCTGTTTCAAAATAATGAATAAAAACTAGGGCTGGGGGTGTAGCTTGGAGGTAGAATGCCCTTGGGTTCAGTCCCCAGTACTGCAAAAAAAATTAATAAATAAAATAAAATAGGGCTGGAGTTGTAGCTCAGAGGTAGAATGCCCCTGGGTTCAATCCCCAGTAATACACACACACACACATACACACACACACACACACACACACACACACACACACACACACACACTCCAGTATCTTTTATTGTGACTTTTAGATACAGAAAGGGAGGATCATTAATCCAGTGCGTCCTGTCCTCCTACAAAAGAAATCTAGCACATCTTGTCCTCTTACAAAGAAAGTCCAGGGAGGTGACAGATGACAGACCTGGGCCTGATCCGGGCTCTCCCAGAGGTCAGCTTTGGCTTCCCACATCCCGACACTGAGCTCAGAGGAGCAGCAGGTTTGGGAAACCAGGAGTGTGGAGGGAATTTCCAAGACTGCAGAGAGGAGACCAGAACTCCTGGGATTGTTCTAACTGGAGTAAAATGGCTGGCTGGCTCTTTTCTATGTCTAGAAACAGCCTAAAATAAGCACCTTTGAAATCTCACAACTGAGCTTTAAAGGGAATGTGAATTGTGTATTCTGTTCTCTAACAAGGAAGGGCTTTGGAATTAGACTAAGGGTGGAACTCAGGGCTGCCCCTTGATTGGCAACTTTGGGCAAGTTATTTGATCTTTGAACTTCTGTGTAAAATGAAAGTAATAATACCAGGGTTGGTCTGAGGATTAAATGATATACTTTATATCAAAAGTGTTTTGTAGGCCGGGCATGGTGGCACATGCCTGTAATCCCAGTACTTGGGAGGCTAAGACAGGAGGATTGCAGGTTCAAAGACAGCCTCAGCAATTTAGCGAGACTCTCAGCAACCTAGTGAGACCCTGCTTCAAAACAAAAATTTAGACTGGGCGTGGTGGTGCACACTTGTAATCCCAAAATTTGGGAGGCTGTGATAGGAGGATCACAGGTTCGCAGCCAGCCTCAGCTACTTAGTGAGGCCCTCTGCAACTTAGTGAGACCCTGTTTCAAAATAAAGAAAAAAAATAGGGCTGGGGGTGTAGCTCTGAGGTAGAATGCTCCTGGGTTCAACCCCAAGTACCAAAAAAAAAAAAGTGCTTTGTTCTGCTGGGTGTGGTGGAGCACACCCGTAATCCCAGTACTTGGGAGGCTGAGAGGGGAGGATTGCAGGTTTGAGGCCAGTCTGGGTAAATTAAGGAGACCCTCAGCAACTTATTGAGATGTTTTTTCAAAATAAAAAAGACTGGGGATTTAGCCTGGAGGTAGAATGCCCCCTGGACTCAATCCCTAGTACCGAACAAACAAACAAATAAATGACAAAAAGACTTCTTTCAAGGACTACAGGTTGTTTTTTTTTGTGTGTGTGTGGTAGTGGGGATTAAACCCAGGGGCATTCTACCTTCGAGTTACACCCCAGCCCTGTTTTTTAATTTATTTTGAAACAGGGTCTCACTAAGTTGCAGAGGGCCTCACTCAGTAGCTGAGGCTGGCCGGGAACCTGCGATCCTCCTGTCTCAGCCTCCCAAGTACTGGGATTACAAGCGTGCACCACCATGCCCGGCAAGGACTACAGTTTTAAAATCTGCCAGGTATCGAGGGCATCATAAACTTTCAAGCCTCTGAGGTGGATCCCTTGAATGACTCTGGGTATGGAGGAAGCTACCAAACTAACCGGTTCTGTGCTGTGTATCTTTTTCTCCATGTCTACACTGGTATCCTGCTTTGGAAAACTGCTGAGCTCGGGCTCCCGAGCCTATCCACCCAGTCCCTCCCCTGTCCTCCTCCCAAGCATACCGCATACCTCCGCAGCTCTGGGCATTACGAGGTGGCCTGGGAGCACGTGGGGCCCCAGCTGCTCAGAGGGGACGGCACCAGGTGTCTCCTGCACAGGGGCCGAATCTTTTCCTGGCATGAGCAGCCACTGTGTATGCCATGGGGAGACGTCAGCACAGAGGGAGCAGCGCCTGGCACCCAAGCTATTCCCAAGGTCCTTAAGCTATTCCCAAGGTCCTTACCCTAGCTGCCTCTGGCACAACCCTGAGTAGCTCTCAAATCTCCCTTGTGGGTCTGGGTGCAGATAGCCCCCCTGATTGCTCAGAGGGGATGGTGCTGGGGGGGCCCTCCCCAGCAGACAGATCCTTCTCCTTAGCAAGTGATGGGTTTGAATGCACGGGGTTGTTTTGGGTGTACAGACAGTTGGGATGGGGGAATTGGCCCACTTCTGCCTGCACCTGCAGCTCGCAGGGATCTCACTGTCTATATTATTCAGACAGTTTGTATCGAAGGCAGTCCCTTGATGGTAATATTTGCTGCCATCTCCAGGGAAGAGGGAGGTGAAGGGATTTGTTTTTCTCAAAGTTTCAAATTTAGGCTTGACCCCCCCACAACACGGCTCCCCACACAGCTCTCACCTGAAAGTTGGGGAAAACAGAGCTGGTCTACCGGCCCCCTGTGCAGCTTCCTGGGCAGCTGAGTTCATAGGACTTTCTGTTCTGCATCTGATTCTGAAACAATATTTTCAATATACTTCTTTTTCCTTCTATTTATGTTATGTTCCCCCCATCCAGGTGCACAGGTTCTGCTCTGATAAACTCCTCTCTTTATTATCTTACACCTCTCCAAGTCTCTGACTGTCCATTACTGAAGCACAGTGCATTCCCTAAGACACTCATCTTGCTGAGCAGATGTTTGCAGCTGTTTTGATGAGCAGATGTTTGCAGCTGTTTTGGTTCCCAACTGTGGAGGAACTGGGAAGGGCACCCTGCTTCTCCTCTGTCACCGTGAACCCCCATCCCGGCTTCTTGCCCCACTTCAAGTTCATTGATTCTCTCCTTTGTCATTTCCATTCAGCTATCGAGCATACTGAATAAGTTTTTTAAACTTTGTTTAATTTTTCAGTTTTAAAATTTCCAATTGATGTTCCTGTCAGGGTCCAGCCTCCAGGTCCAGGGGAATCCCTGAAGGAGGTGTAGGGTCGGCAAAGAATGAAGGATGAGAGACACCAAGCTTAGCAGCTGGGAGAAGGCATCTCTGCCTGGGACCCAAAGTGTGCTTTATTTATACACAAGTCTTTCTGTTTCACTAATTTTAACTATCTTGTACATAAAACTTATTATAATATGAACTTAACCTTTAATGGTTTTACGTCATGAATAATGAACTTAACCTTTATTTCTATTGGTAAAACTTTATCTGAACTCTACCTTAACCCTATCTTAATATCTAGGTGCTAAACTCTATGTCTGCAATTCTACAGGTTAGCTATTAGTATTATCCTATACACTAACCACTATATTTCCTATTAACTTATTCTAGTCTAACCACTTAGCCCACAAAACCCACAACATTACTTCTCATAATCCAGTATACAACAGGAGCACTTTAGCCTTCTAGCCAGCCTTTGTAAAAAGAGTTCTGACATCTACCCATTTTCCATCAATGCTTACTATATGCCTTCTATCTTCATCATAAATTCCTGTATGGGAAGTGGAGGATCAGTAGGAGGGGAAATGTATATGCCTTAGCACTACCTCCCCTTGGGGGGTACCATAATTGTCCTCCAATTTTATAAGCAACATATGGAGGGCCCTGTACAGTGGGTACAACTTGTTTAAAACCTCCTTTACTCTTTAACCTTTGTACAACAAGCTGACTTGGTGGTGTAATCATAGGAGCAAACAATTCCTTACTCTATAGTTTCTCAAAGAAACTATAGAGTTTCTTATTAGTCATGTTTCTCTTAATCCTATACGTCATATTTCTTTTAGTCTCATTTCCAGTACAGATCTTAATGCATTTTCCAGTCATATTCTCATTTAAATCCTGGGTTGCTTCAAGACAGCAATCCCCTACAACAGACTCCTAATATCCCCATTGAATCATTAACATTATTATAGTCATAATAAACATCACAAGGTATAATGGCTTTGGTTTTGCCAGAGTCTTCCAGCCCTGCGGAATTCTCTTCCCAGCTGCGACCCTGTCATACAGCAGGATTGGCGCCTCCATGTTCCAATGAGCAATTCTGAACACTCTTGAAACATGAAAAAAGGGAAGTCTCAGGAAAGAAATAGGAGATAAAGATGAGATTTTATTTTTTGTTTGTTTCTCGAATATTCATAATTGCTCACTGGAGCATTTTTATGGTGACCTTTGAAAATTCTTGACAGATTTTTTTTATACTGGGGATTGAACCCAGGGATATTCTAACTCTGAATTACACCACCAGCCCTTTTTATTTTTCGTTTTGAAACAGGATCTCACTAGGTTGCTGAAAGTCTCACTACATTGCTGAGGCTGTCCTCGAACCGGCCATCCTCCAGTCTCAGCCTCCCAAGTACTGGGATTACAGGCATGAGCCACAATGCCCATAGATACTTAATTCCTCTCATTGAGATGAGATTTTCCTGGTTCTTGATGTGATAAATAATATTTGAATATGTTGTAGACATTTGGGGTATCATGTTAGGATAATCTAGTTCCTCTCTAAATCTTCAAATTTGGCAGGTTGGTTATCTTATTTAAGCTTAGAACTTATCTCCTGGCCTCTTTTGGTCTTTTTTATTGAGCATTTCTTCTCAAACAGCAAGCTAGTTTCCAAGTCCTTTGCAGTCTATACGAGGTTCTACTCACAAGGCCAGTATGAACCCTAGTTGCAGTTCCCTGCAGTTTGTCTACAACTTTTATTTTTTCTTGTGGTACTGGGGATTGAACCCTGGGGCTTTCTACCTCAGAGCTACACTCCAGCCCTTTCTATTTTTTGTTTTGAAACAGGGTCTCGCTAGGTTTCTGAGAGTCTTGCTAGTTGCTGAGGCCAACCTTGAGTCCTTGATCCTCCTGTCTCAGCCTCCCAAGTACTGGGATTGCAGGCATGTGCCACGTGTGCCTGGCTTCTACAACGTTTTGTTGTGTTGATTCCGGTTGATTTGATGTGTAGGTTTCTTGGGCGTCTCCCCAGCATCTCATGTAGATATGTAAAATATTACTTTCTGTAGATCCTCCAAGTAACCATCTCCCCACTCTCTCCTTGGGAAAAGCACCGCCCTGTGTCTGCAGTGACTGACAGTGGCCTGTGGTGACAGGGAGCGTTTGTAACTTGTGAGGGTACCACAGCTCCATCTGCTGGACACCGCATGAACTGCAAGTTCAGGGTGGTTCAGCTTAGTGATGAGATGCGGCCCGCTGCTTTCTTGACGTAATTTCTTTGCCAATCTGAGTTTTTAGCCATTGCTGACATCAAAGCAAATGCTGCACAAGGATCAGTGTGCAGTGTCCAATCTGCTTCCAAAGTCTGAGGAGTCGTGTAGTATCCAACAGACATACGTATCCCACTAAGTACTCAAGAATGAAATTTTTAAAGATTTAAATTTAATTTATTCATTTTTTTCAAACAATTACCAAGTTGTTAAGATAAAAGTTCTTTTTTTTTTGCAGTACCGGGGATTGAACCCAGGGGCGTTCTACCTCCGAGCTACACCCCCGGCCCTATTTTTTATACTTTATTTTGAAACCGGGTCCCACAAAGTTGCGGAGGGCCTCACTAAGGAGAGAGAGAGAGAGAGAGAGAGAGAGAGAGAGAGAGAGCGAGCGCGTCTCCACCTCCCAAAGTACTGGGATTACAAGCGTGCGCCACCACGCCCGGCCCAAGATATAAGTTCTAATTAAGTGGTTTGGACCTAAGCTACTTAATATAAAATTATTATTTATTCTGGCCTAGAGGTGAAATAGAAACATCAAGAGACAAAGGCGGCTGGGAATGGTGGAACACGCCTGGAATCCCAGTACTTGGGAGGCTGAGACAGGAGGATCACAGGTTCAAGGTCAGCCTCAGCAACTGGTGAGACCATGTTTCAAAATAAAATAGGGCTGGGAGTGTAGCTCAGAGGTAGAATGCCCCTCGATTTAATCCCAAGTACTGCAAAAGAAGAGAGAGAGAGAGAGAGAAAGAGAGAGAGAGAGAGAGAGAGAGAGAGAGAATAAAACATCATTAACTGAGAACATTTGGGAACCTCTGACTTAAGAATGAATTCCTGTTTCTTCCAAATAATGGGTCAAGGTCCTTGAGGAGTGTCGCTTGTGCAGTTCAATTCTCAGACCTTGCAAGGGTAGAGCTTATGCTAAACATTCTCTTCACCTCACCCACCACGTTCCCTCATTACCTTAAAACTTGAGCTTTAACATCTCTCCCAAGTTTTCATGGTATTTGACTACAACATCCCCATCCATTACAATTTGAGTATTTAAGGCCAAGAAGATAACCCAGCCATGGTGGCATATGCCTGTAATTCCAGTACTTGGGAGGCTGAGATGGGAGGATCACAGGTTTGAGGACAGCCTCAGCAACTTGGCAAGACACTTGGCAAGACCCTCAGCAACCTAGTGAGACCCTGTTTCAAAATAAAATAGGGCTGGGGGTGTAGCTTAGAAATAGAATGTCTCTGGGTTCTATACCCAGTACAATCAATCAATCAATCAATCAATAAAAGCCAAGAAGAAATATGTACCTCTCAGTCACCAGACAACTTTGATGTTCATCTTTCTGTCAACATCTGCTCCAAATGAATAACTCTTGATAGATGCCTTAGTCCAAATAATTGTGGCCTCAGACCTGCTTTCTTTTCTTCAGAAAAAAATACCAGTAACATATACACATGTTGAAATGAGATAATGTATGTGTGTGTGTGTGTGTGTGTGTGTGTGTGTGTGTGTGTGTGTTAGGAGCTATACAAGAGATTGTTTGCTTCTCTTTCCTAACCTCACACTGAGTTTTTTCCAAGTGAAGAATGCGCTTAATTTTTATAGGTAGAGTACCCCGGACAAGGACTGGCACATTGTAGACACTGAATAAATGGTAGTTCCTAAAATATGGACATAAACTAATGTTATCTGATTTCCATAAGCAACTATACCATAAAAGCTAAAGAAGTTTGTGCTTCAGGGTCTTGAAGAAATTTGTAAGAGTAGGCCGGGCGTGGTGGCGCACGCTTGTAATCCCAGTACTTTGGGAGGCGGAGACCGGAGGATCCGGGTTCGCGGCCAGCCTCAGCTCTCTCGCTCTCTCTCTCCCTGTCTGTCTGTCTCTCTCTCTCTCACCTTAGTGAGGCCCTCCGCAACTTCGTGAGACCCGGTTTCAAAATAAAGTATAAAAAATAGGGCTGGG
>PVJS01034956.1:0-21263 GCA_004027185.1 Glis glis
CCGGATCCTCCGGTCTCTGCCTCCCAAAGTACTGGGATTACAAGCATGCGCCACCACGCCCGGCTAAGACACCATTTTTGTTTGGCTCTGCTTTCGACTTTAAGCCATCACATCCCCTCTGCCATAGCCTATCTGGTCCCACAGTAGGGAGCCCTCCCTGTCCTTCCTGGCACACCCTTATTTTCTCCATTTCTTCTCCATGTTCTGAGCCTGGCTGTCGTGGAAGGGTGTAAGGCAGAAGAGACTCCATGAAGAGACTCCACCAACAATTCACCTTCTTGCCCCTGCTGGGGCACCCGGTGGGGAGCTGTGGTCCACCCCAAAGTCATGGCAGAGACTGCAAGGCAGCAAGTCAAGGCTAATAGACTCTCCACTTTCTCTTCTTTCCTGTTGTTAAGGAGCCCCAGTGGGAAGTCGATGCTCCACTCCCAGGTCTGATCAGAGTGGGGATGAGGGGCAAGTGAACTTCTGTTCCCCACCTTGCAGCAACTAAGGTGAGTCAGACCTCTTTCTTCCTCTTCTCTGGTGGCAGAGGACCTGCCAGGGAGGTAAACTTCCATCTCTACCTGGAAACAGTGAGAGGTGAGAGCAAGAGACCATGACCCAGTTTCCTGGGCAAGATTGCAGTGATGTGGAGAGGCACTGGCCCACCCTTCTGCAGAGGCAGTGAGACGCTATTCCCACCCGGCCAACAGGCTGTCAGCAGCAACCTGCAGGAAGTCGAGCATGCACCCAAGCCCTTGCAGCTACACCTAGGCAGGGGACCACTGACCACAGATGGACAGGAAGTAGGATCCACAGTCTCATAATACAATCTCCACAGCGTCTGGAATATAACTGGAACTACATTATGATGTGAGACTATAATGTACCAATAAAAGTATACAAAATTTTAAAAAACAAAATATAAAACATGGCTGGGGGTTTAGCTCAGAGGTAGAATATCCCTGGGTTTAACACCCAATACCAAAAAAAAGGATAATAACAAAATTGTATTAACAATTTCATGTTCAAAAATTCAATATCTTAGAAGAAATAAACCAATATCTCAAAAAGCACAAAGTACCAAAACTCTAACCAAAATTCAATTGTTCTATACCTATATAAGAATGAAATTTAAAGCTTCTGTAAAATAAATCTTTAGGCCCAAATGGATCCCAGGAGATTTTTGCCAAACATTTAAGGCAGAATTAATACCGACTTTATAAGTGTCTTCCAAGAATAGAAGGGACACTTTCCAAGTCATTTTATGAAGCTGTTACTATGTCGATATCAAAATAAGACAAATATAGCTTCTTCCTCCTGAAAAAAATCAACAAAAAACCCTTACAGATTGATAACCCTCATAGATGCAGCAATTCACAACAAAATCTTAACAAATTCAATCCAGTAATGTATAAAAGGAAGTATATACTATTACCACGTGCGATATATTCCCTGTATGCTACACTAATTTACCACTCAAATACTAATCAATGTAATCCACTGCATGGACAGGGTAAGGGAGAGAAATCATGTGATATCAATTAATGCAGAAGTGCTTTTCAACATCCAAAACGATGCATCTGAGAACTCTCAGCAAACTAGGCATGAAAGAGAATTTCTTCAACTTGATAAAGAGCCTCTACCAAAATTCCTTACAGCTAACATATTTAACTGAGAGGGCCTGAAGGTTTTCCCTCTAGGGTTGAGAGTAAAACCAGGGGACACTCTTATCACCATTGTTCAACATACATGGGTGTTGCAGTCACAGAAATAAGGCAAGAAAGGGACAGAGGTGTGCAGGTTGGCAATAAGTGAATCTGTCCCTATTTGTAAATAATATGATTGTTTACATAAAAATCTGAAGAAATCAAGTGACAGCAGAAAGTCACAACCCAGAACTAAGAAGTGAGTTCAGAGAGGTCCATTCTGTGACTCCGAAGATTGTTCATCGTTAAGAGTGCTATTATCATCTGTTAATAGTGCATCTGTTGTTAGTGTATAGAATTACAATGACTGTGAAGAAACCAAGATTTTAAAGGAAATTTTACTTACAATCAGTCCAAAGAAAATTAAATGTAAAAGCAAAGCATTACACAGGATAGGTCTGTTAGTTCTATAGTTAGAAGTAGTGATAATAGGGCCCCTGGGATGATGCCCATGGCAATGGAGCCCTTCTGATATCTTCTGATATTGACTGCATCAATGTCTGTATCCTGGTTGTCATATTTCACTATGGTTTTGCAAGATGCTACTGTCGGGGAAAACTCCACATATTAGTTTGCTAGGGTCACAAGAGCAAAAGGCCACAGATTCAGAGGCTAAAGCCAAATATTGGTTATCTCAGAGTCTGGAAGCTGCAAGTCCTAGATCAGGGTGTTGGCAGTTGTGGCTCCTTGACTTGTACATGGTCGCCTTCTCCTGTCTTCACCTGGCCTTTAGTCTGTCTGTTTTAATCTCTTCTTATAAGGACATGAATAGATTGTATTAGAGAAAATGCATATGACCTCATTTTACCTCATTATTTGGAAAGTCCTTGTCTCTGAAGACACTCATGTTCCTGGATACTGGGGGTTTAGGATGTCAACATATGAATTTTGTGAAACACAATTCAGTCCAGAACATTGTATAAAGGGTGCATGTATTCTTATGTTATTTTATATATTATTTCTTATAGGGGAATGTGAATCTATAATTACCTCAACATAAACAGTTCAATTTAAAAAATGATGTAAGCTGATACCAGTGGTATATGTCTGTAACCCCAATACTTGGGAGGCTGAGACAGGAGGATCCCAGGCTTATGGCCAGTCTCAACAATTTAGGGAGACCCTGTTTCAAAATAAAAGATAAATAGGGCTGAGGTGTAGTTCAGAGGTATAATACCCCTGAGTTTAATCCCCAGTACCACAAAAAATAAATAATAATGTAAGCTATTATTTTTATCTTCATCATATTAAAAAAAATTACTCAGCCAGGCATGGTGGCACACACCTGTAATCCTAGTACTTGGGAGGCTGAGACAGAAGGATTGCAGATTTGAAGTTGGTGTCAGCAACTTGGTGATGCTCTCAGCAACTTAGCCAGACCTTGTTTCCAATTAAAAAATAAAATAGGCCTGGGAGTGTACCACAGAGGTAGAATGCCCCTGGGTTTAACCTTCAGTACCACAAAAAAAATGAGAAAGGAGTGAGAGAGAGAGAGAGAAAAGAAGAAGAAGAAGAAGAAGGAGGAGGAGGAGGAGGAGGAGCAGGAGGAGGAGGAGGAGGAGGAGGAAAAAGAAGAAGAAGAAGAAGAAGAAGAAGAAGAAGAAGAAGAGGAGGAGGAGGAGGAGGAAGAAGAAAAATAAAATAACTGAACCACAGAGAGCATTGCAGCTGCCCACAAGCATTGCAAGGAAGCAAGCAGGACTAAGGCTCTATTGAGTTAATTCTATCCAGTTGAGTGTTTAATAAGGATCTAATGCATATCTAGTGTGCCAAGAGAGATGTTATAGTTTTTAAAATCTAAACATGATTAAAATCTAACAAGCAAGATTGTTGTTTTTATGTGTCAGATATTTGAACACACATTATTCTGAGCGAGTCTGTGAGGGTGTTTATAGATAAGACAAACATATAAATTGAGAGACTGAATAAAATAGATTTCTCAGCTCATGGGAGGCCCTTACCCAATCAGCTGAATGCCAGAACAGAACAAAATTTCTGACTCTCCCAGGAAGGAAGAGAATTCTTCCTTCCTGCCTGCTGGCCCTTGTACTGGAGCTATACCATCTCTCTCCTTGACCCAGGTTGACAACTCATACTGCAGACCTTGGGATTTCCCAGCCTCTATAATCACGTAAATCAATTCCTTATAAGAAATTTCTTTATATATATTAGATAGAAAAAAACATATCTATCATTCACCATGCATATGATATCCTCTATGACCTTTGGGTTCTACTTCTCTAAAGAAAACAACGACCTTAACGCTTTCTTCAAGTCTCGGCCATCCAGTCCTCCAGAAGCTGCCCATGAAGCACATCTAGGCAACCTAGTGAGTACGTATCTGAATATTATAAGTTTCCCAGAAGGCTTAGCTGCCCAGAGATAGCTACGGGCTGTTCTAGGAGGCCTTGGGTACCCGGAACCCACCTGTCTCTTGGCCTCAACATCATTTGGGCAGGTGTGCAAAGATGCTCCCACCAGAGGGCGATAGCCTTACTACTTCCCAGAGTTCCCCACTTCCTGGCTGACAGTGACTAAGCTAAATTCTCCCCATTCAGAACCTGGTTTGAATGAAACTCCTTGAGAATGGGCTATGATGAGCATGTTCATGCTGTGTCACCAGTGCCTCGGACAGAGAACAGCATGTGCTCACAAGACATTTGCTACATACGTATGAGGATTAACTATATATAGAGAGAACGCATGCACACACACATACACACACATGCACGCATACACACACACACACACACACACACACACATATACATGCACGAATGAGCAAACCTTTTTCCTTTGTATGAGCAAATTCGTATTTGCCATAAGCCACTGAATTATACTGAGTAGTGTCTAGAAGGAGGTGGCCAGGATCGTGCTGTGGATAGCAGGTAGGACCTTTGTGCCTTAGATTATTTTGTTGGTAGTGGTTTGTAGAAGGATCTGGGTTCACACCTACACTGGAAGCCATCACGAACCCTTCTACATCGGGAATGTCCCCCCAAAACTTAAATGTATGTTGAGTATGACAACAGGACAATTATTGTCCTCAAATAATTTTGGTCACATGTGCCATGATTGCCTTGATACTTGTTTTATGTCATTCTTCTTCAATTAAAGGTTTCCTTAAATGAAGTCTAGAGGCAGGAGCAGTTGCCCAGGATGGCATGCTGCTGTAACACCAAGCACCATATCGGGCATACGTGTAATGTTTGAACCACACACTTACCCTCTCCTAGGGGCTGCTCCTTTCTCGGCTGTACCCCCGTTTCCATGGCGCACTCCTGCATCCTCCTGTAGCATTTTTCCACAAGGAGATATTCTGACTACTCATCGGTTACACCAGCTCTCTTCTCTATTCAAACACTCAAAGCAGAGTGGCAGACTTTGCTGGACCGAGGAAACTAGTCTCCTTAGTATACACTTAAAAACCAAATCAGAAATCTCATTCAGGCATCTTCCATGGCAGATAAACAGCTGAGTAGAGAGATAATTTTTTGCTCTTAGGAATCAAAATTGTCATCATTCAAGTATTTTCGGCAATAGGATGAATGAGTGCCTATTGATATTATTGTTGCTACAGTGACTCTGTAATACTAATTATCATTTCCTGTGTGCTGGGGCTGGACCAAGTCTATAAGTGGTTCTGATAGAAACAAAATGGGGGTGTGGTGTGGAGATGGCCATTTCCTTAGAAAGTGTGGTTGTCCAGGGATGAGTCTGTAAATACTAATGCCATAGGTTAAGATTCAGAAGACCAGAGCTACCACAAAAGTAGCCATGAGAGTGACTTATGGTTTGTATCTGGAATGTCCCCAGGTTCACACACTTAAAGCATGGTCCCCGGTGCAGCAAGGTGCCAAGGCTGTTAGGCATGATTGGATCATGAGGGCTCTGGCCTCATTGGTAGATTAATTAACTGGATGAATTAATCTATTGATGTGTGAATGGACTACCAGGAGGGCAACTTAGAGGAAGAAAACAGGTCACTGTAAGGGTTTAGCGTGACCCCGGCTTTCTGGCTGCCATGAGCTGGGCAGCTTTCCTTTGCCATGCGTCTCTGCCATGGATTGAAACCACGAGGCACACTAAACCTTCCCTCCTCTCAGTTGTCCTTGTCAGATAGTTTGGTCACAGCCATGGGAGCCGAATGGCAAAGACTTCTATGACTTCATTTTCCTTCTGCCAAAAAGTGATAATTCCTACATTGCCTCCTGCTTGGTTCCTCTACTTCAAATTTCACTGCCCCAGCTCTAAGATCCAGTTGCTCCCTGAGAGAGTGATTAATAAGACAGATTTTCTCTTTTTATATCTGTGTCATATTTTTCTTTTGAAGAAATACACAGTTGAAGTCCTTTTTCTAACTCCCCCATTACCGTTTTTCTCCAAACTTCTTTATAAATAGGGTGCCTCTAAAGTTAACATGCATCATCTTGATTTATGTTCTATAGCTTTACTTTATATACAAGTTTCACAGATATTATAGTATCATTGAGTATGTTTTTAATATACTTTTATTGGTGCATTGTAATTATACATCATATTGAGGTTTGGCATGAGAGAAACATGCATGCACAGCACCTGGTGCATTTTGTTCTGAATCTTTCCCTTCTCCCTCCCCCTTCTTATCTGTTCATAATATTGAAATTGGTATTGATAACTTCACATATATACATAGGATTGTGTGAACTGTTTCCTTCATCAAGTCTCCCTTTTCTCCTCCCCAACTCCTCTTCCACTCTTTTCATCTAACTGAACTTGCTTTTGTTTTCTAATTTCTCTCTAGCTTGCACATATAAGAGAAAACATGACCCTTGACTTTCTGAGTCTGGCTAACCTCACTTAGCGTAATGTTCTCTAGTTTCATTCATTTCCCTGCATATGACAATTTTGTTCTTCTTTATGGCTGAATGGAATTCCACTCCGTGTATAGACCACAGTTTCATAAACCATCTGTTGACAGACACGTAGGCTGCTTCCACTTTTGGTGGGATTGCAAACTAGTGCAGCCACTGTGGAAAGCAGTATAGAGGTTCCTCAGAAGACTGGACATGCGTCCACTCTATGACCCAGCTATACCACTCCTGGCTATCTTTCCAAAGGAAATGAAGTCACAATGTGATAGTAATATATGCATATCCATGTTTATAGCAGTATAATTCACAATATTCAGTATGTTTTGAAACCTACAGTAATGATATTCATATTCATCTTCATCTTCCTTTCTCTAATATTTTCAAAATATGTTGTTATACATGACTGTATGTTCATCTTTGTACAAATACTAGTCTCAGTATGCAAATCCCTGAATAAGATTGTTGTCTTTCTGACATTAAATTAAATCTCTCAAGCATGGCAAAAAGGCTCTAGGGAAGGCCCCTTCCTTCATGTCCACAGTTCATTCCTGCCGCTCCCTGTCTCATCCCTGTCCTACTCCCTTCCTTCATGCCTATAGCTCATTCCAATCAGAGCAGCCCCATACCTTTATCCAACTCCTTGACTCACTGGGCAAACATTATGGGATTTTGCAATCCAACCATGAGCTTTATAAGGGCAGAAATCGTATAAATTATTGTATCTATTCTTTTGATCCTGGGGCAAACAAAGTGCTAAGAAAACACTCATAAGTTGATAAGTGGTCTTTTCTTTACCCAACATATGTGGTTAAGCCAGAGAGTAAAACTGGGAGTGGATGTGCTTTAAAGGGCACAGAGTCCAACACAAGCACAAGGCCATCCTGGCATTTCCAGCAGCCAAACTGATAAGAGTATGACCTGTAGCATGGGGTGTCCTTACTGCACTGTGTGGGAATGACACCACACTTTTCTCCTCTGTACCCCGTGCTATCTGCAGTGAGCAGCATGGGTGCAGAGATGCTTCACAGTTATATGGTAGCAACACTCAGGAACTCCCTGACTGCAGCAGCAATCTGGGGTAAAGTTGGCACTGCGTTCTGTACCTTAAGTTAAAACTGCTAAAGCTGGGTGGGTATGGTGGCACAGTATGCGGGAAGCTGAGACAGGAGGATCACAGGTTCGAGGCTACTTAGCAACTTAGCAAGACCCTGTTTCAAAATATTAAAAAAAAATAGGGCTGGGGTGAAGCTCAGAGGTAGAATTCCCCTAGGTTCAATACCAGGCACCAAAAAAGAAAAAAAAGAAGAAAGAAAGGAAGAAAAGAAGGAAGGAAGAAAGAGGAAGGAAGGAAGGAAGGAAGGAAGGAAGGAAGGAAGGAAGGGACCAAAATAATTATTTGTGAAGCACTTATTTCTCAGCTTCAAATTTGCTTTTTTATTCTCATCTATGAGGTGCTGGGGCTGAGACTCAAAATCACATTTCTGCCTTGTCACCTCTTCCCGGCTCGGATCTTCCAACAAAGGTTCTACAAGGCTGGCATGGGAAACTGGGACTTGCCCCTCCCGGTCCCTTGCTGTTCCTGTGGGGATCACGGCAGCCTTGCCTCTGAGCTTTGGTGGCTGTCACTCATACTAGAGGGAGAGGTTCAACTCAGTTTTCACTTTTCCCATGTTCCTGACAACTTGTGCCCTGTGTTCCCTCAGAGACTCGTCCCCGAAGAGCGCCCACCTCAAGGGACCTTTCAGAGACAACGGACACAGCCCAGCTCATTAATAACAGTGAATTTTAGTGCAAAAAGAACTCGCTTCAGATTCCTAAATTTAAATAATATCAGCTCTTTCCTCCTCCTGGTATATGTTATTTAGTATATGTGCATAGCATTATTTGAGCTGTTTCCTATTTTTTTACTATTTCTATTCATCATTGAATCAATTATTATTTTCAAGGAAATAAGGCAGTAAAAAGGGCTGTAGAATTGGAAAAGCAAAGCAAAGCTATCTCTATTCACAGATGACAGAATCTTATATGCGTAGAGTCCTAGACAATCCACTAAAAAGCTACTAGAGCTAATAAATGAGATCAGCAAGGTTTTAGGATACAAGATCAATTTACAAATACCAATTGTACTTGTACAAATACAATCTGAAAGAGGAATCCAGAAAAATAGTGTGTTTATAATAATACTCCAAAGAATAAAATAAGTAAATCTTACAAAGAAAGTGCAAAACTTACACACTGAAAACTATAAAACTTTGTTCAAATATATTTGTAACATATCTAAATAAATATAAAAACATGTTCATGGTTCAGAAAAGTTAGCATTGTTAAAATGCAATATTGCCCAACCAACCTACCGATTCAATGCAATGTTCATGAAAATCCTAGCTACCTTCTTATAGAAATTGACAAACTGATTCTTTTTCTTTCCCTCAGGACCAGGGATTGAACACAGGAGAACTCTATTTCTGAGCTATATCTCCAGCCCTTTTTATTTATTTATTTATTTATTTATTTATTTATTTTTTAGACAGTGTCTCCCTAAGTTGCCCAGGCTGGCCTCAAAATGTGATCCTCCCGCGTCAGCCTTCAGAGTAGTTGGGACTAAAGTTGTGAGCCACCTTGTCCAACTGACAGGCTGATTTTAAAATTAATATAGAATGGGAAGGGAATAAGAATTAGCCAATATGATGCTGAATAAGCAAACATATATATTTGTATGACTTATATCTTTCAATTTCATAAATTATTCCAAAGCTATAGTAATCAAAATAATGTGATGTTGGCATAAAGACAGACACAGGGCAGTAGAATAGAATTGGGAACCCAGAAATAGACCTTTACAACTTATTTTTTCAAGAGTGCCAGTGGAGTTTTAGATATCACACACACACACACACACACACACACACACACACACACACAGAACCAACAAGAAAAAAATAACCTGAGCTTTATTAAAACTAAGGTCTTTTGTGTTCTAAAGGACATTATCAAGAAAAAGAAAAACAAAAGTTGGGCATGGTGTTGCACACCTGTAATCCTGGTACTTGGGAAGATGAGACCGGAGGATCACAGGTTCAAAGCCAGCCTCAGAAACTCAGTGAGGCCCTCCACAACTTAGTGAGATTCTGTTTCTAAATAAAATACAAAATAGGACTGGGGGCATAGCTCAGAGGACACCCTTGGCTTCAATCTCTAGCACCACAAAAAGAAAAAACAAGAAAAGTAAAAATAATAGAATGAAAGAAAAATAGTGCAAAATCACATATATGATAGGGAACTTGTAATAGAATACATAATGAACTTATAAAAACTCAATGATAAATAGACAATTCAGTCTTAAAAATATCCCAACCATGTGAATAGTTACTTCTCCAAAGAGGTTATACAAATGGGCAAGAAGCACATGAAAAGATATTAGGTATCATGAGGTGGTAGCAAGGTTCACATCAAGACCAGGCCAAGTTACCTCTTCAATGAAGTAAGAGAGAAGCTAGAAAGCAAAAGGGACCTCAGATAAAAGAGGAGAGAGACCAGTAGAATAGGAGTTTGGGAGAGGTGGCAAGGGGAAAAAGAAGGGCTGAGGAAGAAAACAGTTCAAATAATGTTGGCTCCATATATGAAGGTATCACTACCAATCTCACCGACACATAAGGGGAGGGAGGAGGAAAGATTGGGGTGGGATGTGGAGGGAAACACACCAAGTGCTATGTGCATGTGTGTGTTTGTGTCACTTTGAACCTCTCTATGATGTACAATTGCAATGCACCCAGATAGGGTATTTTAAAATGCCAGATAATAAAAAATTAAAATGTAGCTTATCTATGCAATGGACTACTACTATTTGGCCCTAAAAACGGAGGAAGTACTAACACACATTGCACATGGATGGACCTTGTCAGCAGTATGATCAGCCAGACACACGGGGTCACAGGCTGTATTATTTCATTGATATGAAATGTCCAGAAGAGGCCAATCTGTACATGAAGAAAGTACATTTTTAGCCCTTTAGGAGTAGTGTAGGGTGGTAGGTAGTAAAAGTGTACATTCTCAGGTGATGAATACTCTAATATTGACTGTGGTTATATTTAGGCATCTCTGTGAATATAATGGGAATCATTGAATCATACACTTTTTTTTTAAGTACTGGGGATAGAACCTAGGAGCATTCTACCTCCAAGCTACACCTCCAGACTGCCACCCCCACTTTGTTTTTTTTGAAACAGGGTCTGAAATACTGAGGTCTCAAACCTCCAATCCTCCTGTCTCAGCCTCCCGATTACTGGGTTTACAGGCATGTGCCACTACTCCTGGCTCATACACTTTATTCATATGTAATTTTTATTCTTTTTTTCTATTTCTGGAGATTGAACTCAGCGTTTCACACGTGCTAGGCAAGCAGTCTATGACTAAGCTGCTCTCCCTCCTGAATCACACACTTTAGAGAGGTATGGAACGTAAATTGTATCTTGATAAGCTGTTTTGTTTGTTTGTTTGTTTGTTTGTTTGTTTGTTTGTTTGTTTGTTTTAATGCTCTGAAGTAAATCTGGCCAGAAACCTAAGCCTCTGGAGTTCTCTTAAATCATTGCATGTACTTTTTTTTCTTCATTTTTTTTGAGGTATTGGGGATTGAACTTGGGGACATTTTATCCCCAAGCCGCACCCCAGTCATATTTTATTTTTTATTTTGAAACAGCATCTCACTAATTTGCTCAGGGTCTCCCTAAGTTGCTGAGGCTGGTCTAGAACCTGTGATTCTCCTGTCTCAGCCTCCCGAGTCCTGGGATTACAGGCATGCACCACACCCGACTTCCTTGCACATTCTGTCAGTCAATCAGGTTAGTGTATAGTCTCTGAATCCGTATAACTTTTTCCATTTAGCAGTACCAAAGTGGCAATGAGAGGAGCTAGGGGGTGACATTTTGATCCATTTACGGGGTCTGGATCTTCATGGTGATTGATAGGGGCAGAAGTTGAGGACAGAAGTTTTTACTTTTTACCTTTAGCCTTTAAGAGCTGATAGCATGTGCTTCTTTGGTCCTGTTTCATGGAAGGAAGATGCCTGTGTTCCTGAGTAGGCTGCAGAGATCTGCAGGCTCAGGGGCTCTTTGAAGAGGACTTACCAGGTTTTGCAAGCTGCTGGAGGCTGTGCTGGTTGCAGTACCTGCCTGCCCTTTCATCCAGAAAGCCACCACTGCCAACACCCTCACACCTGCCGGACTTCTCGGTCATTGCCTCCCTGCCATGTTTTCAAAGACTACAACACTTGTGAGATCTTTTGTGTAGAGTCTTCTCTCTTCCTGCAGTTTCAATAAACAAAACTGTGCCCTTCGCTTCTCTCCTCTTGTGTCATTACTGCTGAACTTTTCCATTAACTTTGTCTTATAAGACATCAATAACTTTGCTCCTGGCTTAAAATTTCCTCCAATTTAGTAATATGTGGGCAGCAATTCCATTCTGGAAACCTAGTTGGTGTGTAAATGCTCTCTGAGATCCTTTAGCCAATCCTTGAGATATAAAGCAGTCTACAAATGGGAGCCAAAGATAGAGCAGTGTTGTGTGTGTCCCTGTGGTATGAGGGATTGAGCCCATTACAGTTGTGCACCTCCTGGCCCAGCTGGACCATGGCAGGCTCTTGACGAAGGCGTGATGAATAGAACAGAGAGAGTATCTAGTACTGCCGAGAAGAGTGGGACAGTTATCTGGGACGAGTGTGGACAGGATGCTAGAAGGCCACATCAGGGCTTCGTGGTCACATCGACAGTCTAGTGTGACGGTGGTGCCCCGGGATATGATTATGAAACCCCACCCAGGCTGAACAGCTTGCTGTGTTTATATCTTCTAAAACTTAATGGTAATGCAAGAGCCATACATGAGATATTTTATTTTGTGTTCTATCTAAACATCAATTTCTTCTCCCATTGTAAAGTCATCAATTGTGTAGCTATGGGCATTCTAAAAATCAATCCATCAATGAGTAAAAATGCTGATATTTTTACCAAAATTGCTTTTATAATTAAAGAATGTGCATTTTGTCTCAAATGTTTAAAAACTAAGGAACTAGCCGGGTATGGTGGCGCACGCTTGTAATCCTAGTACTTGGGAGGCTGAGACAGGAGGATCTGGGGTCGCAGCCAGCCTCAGCAACTTGTGAAGCCCTCCACAACTTAGTGAGACCCTGTTTCAAAATAAAGAATAAAATAGGGCTGGGGGTATAGCTCAGAGGTAGAATGTCCCTGGGTTCCATCCCCAGTACCACAAACAAAAAAAGAAAAAAGAAACTAAGGAACTAGCCTGAGGGGGTAAACTGGGACACAGGTTGCTTATTTTTCACCAAAAAATTGCTATACATGAGAAATTGATGAACACATCAACTTTCAAATTCCAAATTTTCCCTGTGACTTTGAATCCCAACCCTTGACAGTCCATTTCCTTGGTCCTAATAGAGAGAGGGCCATAACAATTTCTTCCTTTAAGCTTTGGACTTCCAAGTCTCTAGGACTCTGCGGCTTGACAGGCAGAGCTATTTAATGGTAAAGGGCATGTGCTCCAGAATTAGGCAGACTTTAAATGGAGTCCTGGAGCCACTATTTACTTGCTAGAAGAACCTCAAAAATTATTTAACGTCTTTGGATCTCAGTTGCTTACTGTATCTGTAATACGGAAGGATGCATAAGACTGTCTGCATAAAGTAATCATAGAGAGCAAAGGTAGAGTGTTTAACTCAATTCTAGCACATGGTGAACACGTTATTTTTAATTGGGGGATGCTACGGGGATAGAGCCCTGGGGCCTCACACGTACCAATCACATGCTCTCCCACTGAGCTACACCCCAGACCTCAGCTGCCATTACTATGGTTCCTTGAGAAAAGGTCAAGAAGGGTATTTTACTTAGTGCATAAAGTGTCAGTCACACACCTGTTGCAGACATGAGAGTGGTAGCTCTTGAGACAATGCTTTGCCTGGCTGTCCATTTTCTTTCTAAACACTAATTTTATTCTGAAGACTATCCAGTTCTCATTATGGAAGTGTTTAAATGTAAAATGCAGGAAAAAATGAAAATAAAAATTTGAAAACCTAAAGTATACCACCATTAATCTGTTGGCATGCATCCTTCCAACCTCTTTCTGTGTTTTATAGTTTCAAGCACATATCGAGTACATTTTTTATTTTGTGTTTTTACTTAAGTTGCAAAAGTTCTTTAGTGTCTTAGTAATTGCAATGGATGGGGGGGTCCACAGTGCATATGGATTAAGGATGATGACTTTAGAGTCTGGCAAAGCTGCAGGTCAGAACTAGTTGTGAACTCTCTCAATCCCAGGCTCCTCAGGTTGAGATGTGGATCATGTCTAATTCTCAGTCTGTGGGACTCTCAGGAGATGGAGATAATCTTGTACATTTAAAGCCTGATTATGTTGCCCAATTCTCAGGACTTTTCTAATGATGCAAGTCACATATGGTCTTGATCTTTGCACATAGGGCCTTCTTACAATGGAGACTTTTATTTTTAAGGACACGAGAATTTCTCAAAACATTATTGCACATTGTGCTTGTGTAAGGCTGTCGTTTTACAGTAAAGGAAGCAAAGAAAAGCAGGTGTTTTTTCCAAGTGTCACATAGCTAGGGTGACACATGAGTGACAATGTGTAGTCTAGGACTCAGGCTTTTCGGTGTCTGTTTCGTGGTCTTTTCCATTAAATCTGATCTGCATGCCCCTTGGAGAAGGGCAGATGGTTTCCACAGCTTCCTGTGCATTAATAGAAACCAAAGACATTTGGTTTAGGGAAAATGTATTCACATGTGCACACAAATATCTTACACCCACATACATGAATGAAAGCTGTAAACACTGGCCGATTCCATGCGGGGTAAAAATCGCTACAGTCTCAAGATGTGAGAGAAGATGCATTGCTGGTGATGGCAAGTGGCCATTCCCACTTCTCCTCAATAAAAGATTGCTGTTTTATTATTTATTTGTTTATTTATTTATTTATTTATTATTTGCTTTGTTTTGCTGTAGGGTATAAATAGCAGAGATCAAAGTTCTGCATGAAGTCAGGGCAGAAGAGTGGAAATTCATGCTAGAAAGGGAAGAAGATAAACACAGCTATGTCTAAGATTCCAACCTACTCATTAATTTTCATATTTCTAGTCAAGTGATACTCAATTTGGTGAAAGAAAATCAACTTGGATTTGCAAGTGAAGTAGTTTTTCTTTTTTTTTTTGGCTTAGCCATCAGAATGCTAGTATAGGAGTCCCTCAAATCACTCGAACTTCCTTTGTTACTGAAGATGTGGTGCCAGCAGAAGAAATCCCTTGGGAAATCAAGTCCTATGAAACAGGCTCAGCTGCCAGTGTGGTGGTCAATGTCAGACATTTATCCAACCATTCTCAGTGATGAAGGTCCCTGCAAGGGCCACAGGTCCACTGTGCCTATTATCTTCTGGTGAGGCACTCTACTTAGAAAACCAAATTAAAGTTCCACAGCTGCAGAAAGAAGTCACCTGGGATTCCAGTGTCTACTCATTTTGAGTGACTTTTGTTTCTACCAAGTTAGGTATTGTCTACTTGCTACTTTTTGGTTGAATTAAGTAATTAAATTCAGTTTAGAGTGCATTTCTTACCAGAATAGCCATAAAACCACGTTAATCTCACAATTTTAGCATCCCATCTCTAAACATGGTGGGGGAGGGGGCAGAATGGAGAGAGAGCAAACTGTGATATCAGAGAAAATTTGCAAAGTGTTGTTATGCTGAATAATATTAAGTTTTTTCAATCACTAAGAGAAAAAAATCAAGGATGCTCCCCTCACAATGACATCAAGGATTAAATAAAATGTAATTTGAAAACATCACTGATACAATGTATAAACGTTAAACATTAAAGTAAATGATGATTCAGTTCCATTGAGAACATAAAAATGTTGTTCACCACTAATAAGAAGTTGTTTTAATGCCTTGAAACCAAACTATTGCACTTCAGGCTGTGTTGTAACACTAATAACAGTAATGATAAGGTTTTTGAATACCTAGTAGGTACTAGGCATTGGTTTAAGTGTTTTGCATGTAATATCACTATTAATATTGTTTAATTTCATCTTTTAAATTTTTAACTGAGAGTAATTTTACATATGTATTGGGTAGAGTGTGACGTGTCAATGTATGTGAATAATGGTTACATTAGTGTCATTGGCATACCATCACCTCATACAGTCTCAACAACAACCTGATGTTCCTCAGAAGCAGATGGTATCTTTACCATTTTTCATGTGTGAAAATTCTTACCACATATAAGTTAATCACCCAGCATCATGCAGTTCTCAGTGGCAGACTCAGAATTACAACTCAGGCAATTACACTTGACAACACAACTTCTGACATCCATCTTGACATCTGTGTCAATCAGGATGGGTTAAGTTCTGTTTCAGTAACAATCAGGCTCAAAATCTCAGCATATTCAAGCAAAAGGTAGTTTTCATGCATGCTATGTTGATTCCAGGGCAGGTGGAAGGTTTTTATCCACCAACTGCTTTTCTTGGGGTCTCTGCAACTTGAATGAGAGGGGCTGTAGGGAGTGGGACACAGGCTGGAATGCTACCCAGATGGGACAGATATCAAGTCAGCTCATACTTTACTTGCACTTTCCCAGGGAACTTCTATTCCAAATTGTTACTTTGTCTGCACTTCCTGCTGACGTGCCTTGCAACTTAAATATGGTAAATAGTTCCTTCTCCACACTCACCCCAAAATACCATTCTGCAACACTCAGGAATGCTCATGATTTTCACCAAACATATATGTTAAAAATAAGGTGTCATTATAATATGGTACATCGAAAAACTGCATTGTTTCTTCAATATTTCTTTTAATTCCTTTTGTTTTTGGCACTGGAGAGAGCAAAGTGCTATAAGCAAATGAATAATAGTTAGAACTAAATCTTAGACATCAGTGTTCTTAAAATCTCTTGGCTAGTCTTCTGCAAAGTTCTCACTAACCATTGCTATAGAAAATCATAGTCCTGATTCTTTCCATGTGCAGAGACTACTTTTCTATCCTCCATGTCCAGCTACTGCATTCCCATGCTGTCCTTCCCAAAGCTCACTTCTGAAGTGGAGAAATCAATCCTCATGGTGATGGTCTCCGTGCCTCTTCATGGACCACGTATACAAAAGAATATCCACCTTCCATCCGTTCCACATCTTCTCAGGGTACTTTGACTCTAAAAACAGAGCCAAATATTTGAAAAAGAAATTAGTCCCTGCCTTAGCAGTCAGGATGGGGTACAGTCAACTTCAATAAAGATTTTAAGTAGTAAAATGGTTATTGGAGGTAATGAGACTGAGGCTTAGTACAATGTTTTAAAAAATTGAGAATCAGAAATGTAAAAGCTATAGCACATGATGTACATACACAAACCTATAAGACTCAATCACTATCCGGAGCATGAAAGAGAGGGAAGGGGGAGGGAACAGGGTGGGATTGGAGGGAGGGCTAAATGTGCAATGTGTGCATGTATGATGTTCATACCCTGACATACATCAAAATGTATAATTACAATGCACCAATAAATGAACATTAAAAAAAAGAATACATCACATCATATATGAAATTTAAGCCTTACAACTTGAATTTCTTTTTTTTTGGTACTAGGAATTGAACTCAGAGGCATTCTACCTCCCCACTATACCCCATCCCTATTTTACTTTTTATTTTGAAATAGGGTCTCACTAAGTTGTGGAGATTCTCGCTAAATTACTGAGGTTCAAGCGTCAAACCTGTAATCCTCCTGTCTCAATCTCTGAAATACTGGGATTACAGGGGTGTGCCACTGCACTCAGTTTAACTCTGATATTTTCTATCACATTTCAGTTTTCATATATTGCTATGAAAATTAGATAAGTATTAAAACCACATATTGGTTGTGACCTACAGTTTGGAAAATAGTTGCTTAAGGAGGTTAAATTAATTAAATACAAGAGAAACCCAGTATTGGAGCTATACCACCAACTCTGCACAGCTGTAAAGTCTATGCAAGTACTACTGACACCATGAAACAAGGAATGTCTTCTCAGGGGATAAGCAATGCACTCATGAATCCGCCGGAGTTCTCAACAGCAGCAAGTAGCTCGCACAGAAGTAAGGAAACAGCTTCCAGTCTTTCCCCAGAGATACTCATGCCTGCCTGAGAAAGTGGCTGGCTTCTCACAGAAACAGGGATGCCGATTCCGTTAGTGCTTTGAAGATGTTTGCACAACTGCTGTTTTAAAACATTTGCATAAAACTCCATGCCCTCTTTAGAGTCATGATCCTTGCAAAATGGCCATATCGTAGTTCATTAAGGCTGTGAAAATTTTTTATACTTTTATTGGTGCATTATAGTCTCACATCATAATGTAGTTCATAGTGATAGTGACATACATGCACACAGCACTTGGTGGGCTTTCCCCCAGCTCCCTCCACACTCCCTCCCCTTCCCCATATAAGATGCTGAGATTGGCATTGGTATTCTCACATATGTACAAAATTTAATAACAGGGAAAAGAATTACATGATTTACTTTTTTATTTGAGGATTACTTTATTTTTTATTTTTTTAGATATATTCATTTATTGGTGCTTTAGCATCATATCAAGTATACACAGAAGACATTTTTTTCTCCATTAGAACTATGCCAACCTTAGATTAAGCACTAACATGCACATAGACCTCAAAGCCACTGAAATATGAAACATAAAGGTATATTATTCCAATTTTTCAAAAGCCAAATGGGAAAGTTGTGGTAAACTTTAAAATTAGGAACAAGAAATATAGTAGAAGCAGAAAGAGGGAGATTATGTAGGAGGTAAGCAGCAAATAGGAATCGTTCCCATGCCTTCTCCATACTTCTAAAGTGAGAGCACCTGTAGGGCCCAGCTTGCACACCGACAAAGGAAGTACCCGGCTCTGATAAACAAGGAGAAAGATGCCTTACACATGTCCAGCCTTACACATGTCTCCTCTACCACTGTGCCATGGTATGAGCGGTGGGTCAGACATTGAGCTGGGGTGGTGCTGAAGTTGCAGTGGATGGTCTCTGTTATGGTTTGCAAATTGTTTTGATAGAATACTACCTTAACAAGCTAATTGGGAGGAAGAAAGAAGTCCAACAGTATGAATGTTAATAGAAACCAAGAATGTAAAAGTCTCTAGGGCTCTTCTAGGTGGTCAATATTGGCCATCTTCTTTTGGGCTCAGTGAGAGAGTAAGAGGCCAGAGCAGGGAAGATTTATAGGGACACCTCAACCAGGCAGGAGGTGGGGATTTGAAGCCAGAGAACCCATTTCCATCAGGAGGAACAACCAGGAAAAGACCAAGTGGGAGGATGGACAGAGGAAACGTAGAACTGGAGCACACTTAACATTACATTCGGAAGGTCTTGTGTGGCAGCAATGTGACCCTGTCCCTTCTCCACTCCACGCACCTCAATTCCAACAGAATCTCCTGCACACACCACGGCCATATTGAGCTTTCATTTGGATTTTGTTTTAAGATGTGTGAAATATGGAAAGGGATAGTTGCTTGCCTGTAGTGAGGTAATGCAGAAAAGAAATGGGACATACCAGTTGAATATCCCTATGAAATATGCTTGGGACCAGAAGTATATCACATCTAAATTAAAAAAAAATATATACTTGCATACACATAATGGGATCTCTTGAGGAAGAAGCCCAAGTCTAAACACAAAATTTCCTTAGGCTTCATGTATACCTTCTACACATAGCCTGGACATGATTTTAATACGGTATTTTTAGCATGCCAGTATTTTGACTTTGACCCATTGTATAAAGAGTTGTCCACTTTGGGCATCATGTTGACACTCAAAAAGTTTCTGATTTGGGGCATTTCATATCTCTGATTTCCAGTGTAGGAATGCTCACCCTATACAATAGAGCAAGACATGAAGAATTGTACATCTGATAAAACAGCAATACTGGGTCCCAGGTGACCATGACATGATGCCAACTGGGATGTTAAGAAATTCGAGGGAAGAAGTGAGACTTCAGGGATTTTTAATCCATTTTGCCAATCTTATTTATAGACAAAGCACTGGGCCACTGAGATGACTCTGCCTTAAAAACAAATAAAATTAATGATGGCTTATGCATATTTATGCTTATTTTCCTATTTTCCTGAAGTTGCCAGCGACCTTTGTGTATCGAAGTAGGGTCTGCATGGCTGGGGAGACACCGTCAGTACTAGTGCACTTGGACATCCACGAGCAATGTAAAACTCTGGTAATGGCAGGAAAACTCTGCTGTACAAAAGTTAACTCAAGCACTCTCTACCAATCTGCTGATTACTGGAAAATATTTTTAGCCATACACATGGAATTTTTATCTCTCTGTGTTTGCTCTGTTAATAGTTTATTAGCCCCAAATAAACCTTAAAATAGAACGTCTTTGGATAAACAGGACTCAATTTCAGCTACTTCGTAATAATAACTAGCTAGTATTTATAGGGCACTTATTACCCTCCTGAATCTATGCTATTTCCGTTATGCACCTTATCTGATTTAAATCTCAAACAGTCCATCCCAGGTGTCAATTTATAGCTGGATACTCTGGCTCTCAATATAGAGAGGCAATTGGCAGGGTGGTTCAGCTCCGAGAGGAGAGAAATAAATTTTGAACCCAAGTGTTTCTTTTCCCCAACTCCATTCACTACTAACATCTCAGGATGATCTAAAAATACAACTCAGAAAATGAAAACCCAAAGCCACAATTTGAATAGCTTGCCTTGAAAAGAGAGATGAGGCTTAGTCTAAGCAACCGAAGAGGATAAGTATCTAGTAGGTTCTCCAGATCTTCAAAGAAGCTATGGTTTTCTTACCAATGTACTCTAAAGCTAAACATACTGAGAAAAGAAAGCAATTTGGAAATCTTTTAAAATTATTATTTATAGGAAAAAGGATGTTGGGAAATATACCTATGGTCATTTGACACCTAATAACATTAGGATCCTGGACAGACCCCATATACAATGGGGTGGTTCCAAAAGATTATATCACTCAATGCTGTCCAGCCCAATTTGTTTGTGTAAGTGCACACTATGGTGTTTGCAGGACAGTGAAATCAACAACAACACATCTCTCAGAAAGTGTGTGTTGTTAAGGGGTGCATGACTCTGCTTTAAGTCCTTTTTACTCACCTCAGCCTTCATCCTGGTAGATAAGGAGCAAAAGTTTGTGTTGCATTCCTGAACATGTTATGTTCTACTGTAGCAGCATGAGACCAGCTTTTAGCAGTGAGAGAATGGTGGAAAGAAAGAAGGATAGAGGGAAGAGAACAAGGAAGGGAGAGAAGGAAGGAGGGAGGGAGGAAGGAGCAGAAAAATAACATGACAGACCCCAAGTCTTTTCACCACTAGATAGTGGAATTAGGAAAGGAATCATTATATTTCCACCCTCTACTCATTATAAACTGAAAATATCCAAATTATTGGGTTTATTTGTATTTGAGCATTAGAGCTTGAATCCTCTTAATCATTTTGCCAATATAAATGCTGAGTACATCTATTTGTACATATATATATATATATATATATATATATACACACATATGTATGTATAAATTAATGGAAATACTAACAATGCTTGACATCCTGTTGTGTACTAATATACTATGATTCTATTAGAGGTATAATGTGGCTGTAATTTTTTTTTTTTTTTGCGGTACCGGGG
>PVJS01034957.1:0-11572 GCA_004027185.1 Glis glis
GCTGGCCGCGAACCTGTGATCCTCCTGTCTCAGCCTCCCAAGTACTGGGATTACAAGCATGCACTACCAGGCCTGGCTATTTAGTAGAATTCTTAATGGCCACCAACTACTTGGTTAGTATTCTTTCCATTCCTGTGAAATAGATGCATAAAATCCTTTAAAGTCATAATTATAAGACTGAATTGACATCTCTGACCTAAATTGTGTTGGCTGTGGAAATGTAATGAGAAACAAAAAAGTTAAAATCTTTGTCCATTTCTCAAAATGGGAACACTTGTACAGATAATCCTAGGCCAGGCGTGTTGGCACATGCCTGTAATTCCAGTACTTAGGGGACTGAGACAAGAAGATTGTAGGTTTGAAGCCAACCTCAGCAACTTAGTGAAGGCCTCAGCAACTTAGACCCTGCTTCCAAATAAAAAATAAAATATAGTTAGGGATATAACTTGGAGGCAGAATGCTTCTGGATTCAGTCCCCAGTAAAATACACACACACACACACACACACACACACACAGATAATCCTAAAATAATTAATTTTAGAGAGAGTAGTCAAAATATTAATCTTCTGAAGGATTTCTAACCACTCTTCTACATACACAACTTCTTACTTTTTGTGTTTTAATTTGCTCTGGAATGTTTGTGTCAATGAATTTGGTTTGATTACTCAGAAGAAATCTCAAGTATAATTGTATACACATGGGGAATTTGTTGAGGGGTCAGGAACTGACTTAAGATTTGGTAAGGAAAGTGTTAGAGTTTAGTCACCTTTTCTATGCTGAAAATTTTTCAAGTTAAGTGACTATCATGTGCTTTCCTTGGGAAAATGTGCATGGCATGTGTTACTAACTTTGATACAGCTTTACCATCCAGGCAACTTGTTCAATGTTATGTAGCACATTGGCCTCTGCCCCACTGCCTTCTATGGAAACCCAAATCAAAAAGAAATGGTGCTGTACAAATATGACAGGATGAACTCTATAGGAATAGATGTATCATGCCATCAGGTAATGGGTTTTTAACTTTACAGTAACTGCCCATACTCCAAATACTCCAAATCTGCCAGTAAGTCCTGGATCCATATTATAACTTCCTTCATGGATGCCATCAACCATAAATCATCAAGCAAAATTTACTTGCCCTTTGAAAAGCAAGTAAATCATGACTATAAGTTCAGGTTTGAAGTCCCTGTTCAAAAAGGAGAGAGGCAAATAGGACAGCCAGAAAGAGATCTCTGATGAAGATTAGCACTAGTCAGTAGAACTTTCTGTGATGATGGAAATGTTCTGTCTCTGCACTGTTGAGTATGGAAGCTACTGACCACATGTGGCTGTTGAGCACTTGAAATGTAGCAGGTGTGACTGAGGCACTGATTTTTTAATTGTTTTATTTCATGCATTTAAATATGGAATAGCCACAAGTGGCTAGTGGCTACTCTGTTAGACAGTGTTTGGGAGCATGGCCTGACCCCTGATCCTTTTTAATACTGTGTCTTCCTTTCCTAATCCTTCTAGCCCTCAATTTTTCTGCAAAAAGCATGCAGGATTTGTTTAGGCCAGTGTTGGAATTTATAATCCTAGTAGTATGCATTCTTCTTGAATAGGCAATGGAACAATCCTTGCAGCTTTCTGGCTTTTGAGCTAGACATTACTCCCAGGTTTGATGCTCCACTCAGACCATTCACCTCCCTTTGCTGCCATGCCTCTGGCTCTGCTATAGAAACCTGTACAAACTGGGCCACTCTGTGTGCACTGCAGTAACCTAGATTCATGTGATATTTATTCCTTCCTCCCCAGGTTTGCTCTTCGTTTTATACGGCCTGACCCTCGCAGCCGGGTCACTGACCCCGTTGGGGACATTGTTTCATTTATGCACTCTTTTGAAGAGAAATATGGGAGGGCACACCCTGTCTTCTACCAGGGAACGTACAGCCAGGTCAGTGCCACAAACCATATAGATGCCAACTTATATGATTCTGTCCTCAAAGGAAAGCAGAGCCCAGCACTGATCATGCCATTCTTTTACTCAGAAACTTTAAATAGCTCTTCACTGTGGAAGGAAAGAAAGGGAAGGAAGGAAGGGAGGAAGGAAACCGACCAAACCTTTTAGCTTTTTAGCTGGGCTCTCCTTGATCTAATCCCAGCCTTCTTTTGAGGTCTTTTCTGCATAATTCGTTTTCCTATGCCCTAGGTTCCAGCCAGACCCTTCCCTGGACACACTTTCTACTTTCCTACCTTTCTGCCTTTGCTTTGGCTGTTCCCTCCACCTGGAATGCCTTCCTCACATTTTAGCTAATTGGAATCTTGCCCATCCTTCACCAGTTCATGTCACTCCCCTTTTCTAACCATTCTGATTGTTGTGTCCTCTCCTGCCCTATCTTGTAATCCAAAATAATCCTTTTTTCTTCTATAGCTGTTTTTTAATTTATAGCAGTTTCACAATTCCTCCTTATAATTATTTGTGTTCATGTCTTACCTCCTTTACCAGAGTGTATATGCCTTGAAGGCAAAGCCTAAATCTTTTTTGATTCATTACAGAATTGAATAAAGGTATACAGATCATAGATTCAAGGTGGCTCATCTCATTCAACCTAAGCCACACAGATCTCTGACTGTCACCTCAGGGGAGGAAAACTTAACAGTGCTCTGAGCATTAGGCATCTCTCTAGTTTTCCAGAGAAAAAGAAAATTAACCCTGAGCAAAAGGGTGGTTCTTTTCTGCAGCCTTCAGGATTCCTGAATCTATCTGGAGAAAAAGAAAAATGCTTACCCTTGCTTCTGCTTTGATTTTCCCATATCTGCTTTTTCTCACAGTCATTCTCCTTTCTGGCTGCTTCCACCCCACTCACCAAACAAAAAAGCACCTACTACATGGCATTAAGGCCTTGTGCTGAATGCTGGAGATACAGGAATGAATAAAATGAACACCTTTCATGTACACTCTTTGCTATGATCCTGAGGGTAAGACCACCATTGGCCATTCAGGAAATTTTAAAGTATAAGGTACTCAGGAGTACACACATGCGGAAGTATACAGAAGAGTCTTGGATACTAGCCTTATCTTTAAAGAGCTCTTAAACTCTGTGTTCCTTAGAATGCCTGTGGGTCCCATAGTTCTTTATTCTGCTTGTTATGTGGCCTGGGATCAGGTTCATCTTCGTAGGTATTTTTTACTTACAAGAATATTATATCTATAATGTAGCAGAAATTTTACCTCCTTTTTCAGATGATCAGAGTCTCCTATTTTTATATTTCCTTAGACTATGGGAACAGCTGACTTTTCTGTGATTTGTAGGGGGCCTGTGTGTGTCAGCTTGTCTTATTCTCATATGCCTGATACAATTTAAATCCTAACAACACTAAAACCTTTGCATTAAAGCTTGTTAGCATGGACTTTTTATAGGGAGAAAATGCCAGGGGTACAAAGGTAGGAGCCCAGGAATTTTCTGGTTTCTTGCTCACCTTTTTTCTTTATTTCTCTTTTTTCCCCTAAATATACATATTTAGGACCCTTAGTCTAAGTAAAAGCTTAGGGCACTGTCTATATAATAATTAGTGATATATTTCTCACAGGCACTCAATGATGCCAAGCGGGAGCTTCGCTTTCTTTTGGTTTATCTTCATGGAGATGACCACCAAGACTCTGATGAATTCTGTCGGTAAGTGGATTAATTATTTTCTTTGTCTTTTCTGATCCTTTCTGCTGACAGCTTCTAGACAGCAAGTTATTCTTACGTCCTTTTCATCCCTTTCTGCAGCAATACACTGTGTGCACCTGAAGTTATCTCACTAATAAACACTAGGATGCTCTTCTGGGCGTGCTCTACAAACAAGCCTGAGGGCTACAGGGGTAAGTTGTGTTTCTTTTGCCTCATTGAGATTGTTGGGGTGTCTTTGGAAAAGTCTGGATAGACACTGCGTCATTTGTAACATGAATGTTGTGTAACAGAACATTCTGTTACAGTGCTAGTTGCAGTTTTTATATCATTTTATTTTATCAGCAGTTCTGAGAGATGTTGGATTATATTACCTCTACTTTGGGTTTAGGAAACAGACTCAGGGTTTAAGATCACATAGTTAGCAAGTTTTGAAGCAAGATTGGGTCTGATAAATTCCCATTATTTTACAGTTAGCCATTACCAGACTTTTCACTTTAAAAAAATCAGTCCTGGGTAACAGCTTGTCTTTAGCTTTTTTTATGAATTTTTTATGGAAGAATTTATTTTCTTCGTCAGCATTTTTAACAGAGTTTCTAGCACAGTGATTTAGCTAGTTAAGCACCCTGAGTACTGATATGGGTTCAAAAAGTTCAGTTCTAGCCAGGTATGGTGGCGTGCGCTTGTAATCCCAGTAATTGGGAGGCTGAGAGGAGGATCACAGGTTCACGGCCAGCCTCAACTAACTTAGTGAGGCCCTCCACAACTTAGTGAGACCCTGTTTCAAAATAAAGAATACAAAATAGGGCTGCGGGTGTAGGTTGGAGGTAGAATGCCCCTGGGCTCAATCCCCAGTACCGAAAAAAAAAAAAAAACAGAAGTTCAGTTCTTTGCTGGTAGTAACTCTTATTTGGAGGTATTTTTAGAAGTAACTAGGAGATAAGCTAGGTGTGGTGGCCCACACCAGTAATCTCTCTCAGTGCTTGGGAAACTGAGACAGGAGGATGGAAGATTCAAGGCCAGCCTCAGAAATTTAGTGAGATCCTGTTACCAAATAAATAAAATAGACTTGGGAGCCGGGCATAGTGGCGCACGCTTGTAATCCCAGTACTTGGGAGGCTGAAACAGGAGAATTGTAGGTTCATGGACAGCCTCAGCAAGTAGTGAGAGACTCATCAACCTAGTGAGACCCGGTTTCAAAATGAGGCTGGGAATGTAGCTCAGAGGTGAAATGCCCCGAGTTCAATCCTTAGTACCAAAAAAAAAAAAAGACCTGGACGTATAGCTCAGAGGCAGAATGGCCCCTGTGTTCAGCCCCCAGTACCACACACACACACACACACCAAGTTATTAGTAAATATAAAGACATCCAGTGAAGAAAAATGCAGTCTTTTTGCAGCTCTTCTCTCCAGCATTCTGAGTATATGCTAGCATGCCAGACATTGTGCTATATCTTGAGAACCAAAGATACAGCGGTATTTTCCTTGCATCCTGGAATCTTTACCCCTAATTGTGTTTTTGTTGTTGTTATTTTGTTTTGTTTTGGTGTGTGTGTGTGTGTGTGTGTGTGTGTGTGTGTGTGTGTCACTAGGGATTGAACCCAGAGGCATTCTACCTCTGAACTACACCCCCAGTCCTATTTCATTTTTATTTTGAAACAGGGTCACACTAAGTTGCGGAGGGCCTAAGTTGCCGAGGCTGGCTTCAGACCTGCCATCCTCCATCCCAAGTACTGGGATTACAGGCATGTACCACCATGCCCGATCCTACTTGTGTTTTAAACATCTGACAAATACTTGTAGCATATTTTTGTGGGGGCTAGGGGAATGACTGGATTGAACCCAGGGGCATTCTACCTCTGAGCTGCACCCCCAGTCCTGATTTATTTTGAAACAGGGTTTCACTAAGTTGCGGAGGGCATCACTAAGGCTGGCTGTGAACCTGCGATCCTCCTGTCTCAGCCTCCCAAGTACTGGGATTACAAGTGTGCACCACCATGCCCGGCTTGCTGCATACATTTTGCCATTCAAATATGGCTTTGCAGTGTTGGGGGGGTGAATAGAGGAGACCAAGGATACATAGTTTTTTTTTGCTTTGTTTTCTGTGGTACTGGGGGTTGAACTGGGCATTTTATCTCCAAGCTTCACCCCCATCCCTTTTTAATTTTTGTTTTGAAACAGGGTCTCTCTAGGTTTCTGAGTCTCGCTACATTGCCGAGGCTGGCCTCAAACCTGCAACCTTCTTGTCTCAGCCTCCCAAGTACTGGGATTACAGGCGTGTGCTATCACGCCTGGCCCAAGGATACTTTTATAAAATCTCTTTCATATCATAAGGAAAGTATAGGCCGGGCATGTTGGCGCATGCTTGTAATCCCAGTACTTCGGGAGGCGGAGACCGGAGGATCTGAGTTCGCGGCCAGCCTCAGCTCTCTCTCTCCCTCTCTCTCTCTCTGTCTCTCTCTCTCTCTCTACCTAGTGAGGCCCTCCGCAACTTTGTGAGACCCGGTTTCAAAATAAAGTATAAAAAAAATAGGACCAGGGTGTAGCGCGGAGGTAGAACGCCCCTGGGTTCAATCCCCGGTACCGCCAAAAAAATAAAAGGAAAGTATAGGTGAAACTTCATTATGGTAAAATTTTGTTTATTTGAAGAACAACCTATCTCCTTTGGAGCATAAAAACTAGCCTTTTATGAGTAGAAAATTGACAGGAAAAAGGGATAATGAAGGGATTAGGAAAAAGGAAGAAAAGACAGAGATGATGGTGTTAGGGATCACCACCAGTAGCATCAGGCTGATACTCGCAGCCTTGTGTCCTTGCAACCTTGTCCCCTTGACCCCTCACATTGGGAGAACGATGCTAAGCATTAGCCAGATTCTTTATAGATTCTTTTCCTACCATTAGGTAGACATTATCTTCGAATTCTGCATCCTTTCCCAACATTATGACAACAACCACACCCCATCAGAAAAGCCTGTCCTTTTCTAATTAAGCACCTAGCTGTAGGCACACAAAAAGATAAGAGGAGAAAAATAAGAGACTAGGTGAGGAAAAAAAATTAGGAAAGAATAAATGACATCTCTCCTTTCTTTACCAACTGGGATTAAAGCAGTTCTTTCTCCCATTATGGAAAGTCTAAGGGTTGATCTGTCATCCCCAAGTCCTGCCCTTGATCTCTTGGGTCTTCTGTCAGTCTCACAGGCTTTACGAGAGAACACGTATCCATTTCTGGCCATGATTAT
Organism: Glis glis; assembly: GCA_004027185.1. Classification (NCBI taxonomy): domain Eukaryota; kingdom Metazoa; phylum Chordata; class Mammalia; order Rodentia; family Gliridae; genus Glis; species Glis glis. Next base: position 6,894 of record PVJS01034957.1, read on the forward strand.
GCTGAAGGACCGGAGGATGACTGTGGTGGGACGCCTAGAAGGCCTCATCCAACCCGATGACCTCATTAACCAGCTGACTTTTATTATGGATGCAAACCAGACATACCTGGTTTCAGAACGCCTAGAAAGGTATGAGCAAGTTCCTTTCTTTTTCTTTTTTTTTTCTTTCGTTCGTTTTGTGGGGGGGGGGTACTGGAGATTGAACCCAGGGGCATTCTACCTCTTGAGCTACACCCCCAGCCCTATTTTATTTTCATTTTGAAACAGTCTCACTAGGTTGATGAGAGTCACTGCTTGACTGAAGCTATCCTCAAACCTGTGATTCTCCTGTCTCAGCCTCCCAAGTACTGGGATTACAGGCCTGCACCACCACGCCTGGCTTGCAAGTTCCTTTCTGATAGGAAGAAACCAGTTGTGTATTTGGACAGCTGTCCTGGGGCTCCACAAACCCTGGCTTTTTTTATTGTGTTAGGCAACTTTAAACACCTTGCCCAATTGGTGTCAAGATATTTGCATATTTTGACCTGAATTACTCTGCACAAGATCATCTGTTCTTAGAGATGTGAATCAAAATAAAGATGGGGCTCTATCCTCAGGAATGAGTATTATAAGCCAGGTGTGGTGGCACCTGTAATCCCAGCTACTTGGGAGGCTGAGGTAGGAGTATTATAAATTCGAGGCCAGGCAAGGTGGCGCACACCTGCAATCCCAGTACCTGGGAGGCTGAGACAGGAGGATTGCAGGTTTGAAGCCAGCTTCAGCAACTTACAGAGACCTTGTTTCCAAATAAAAAATAAAATGGGGCTGGGGGTGTAGCGTGAAGGTTGAATGCCCCTGGGTTCAATCCCCAGTACCAATAAATAAATAATAAAAAATTAAAAGGAACTGAGGATGTAGCTCAGTGGTAGACTGTCCCTGGGTTCAGTCCTTAGTACGTACCACCCAACAGAAAAGAAGAAAGAATAGCTGAACGTCATAAAAGAACTCCAGTGTTTAAAAAAAATGGTTGTACATGAATTATGTACATTAATTATACATAATTACAACTTGAAAAACACAAAAAAGCAGAAATTAAAAATCACAATCCTACCCCCCACACACACTTTTTACTTTTTTCCCCCCTGATGCTGGGAATTAAACCCAGGGACTTGCAGACTTGCACATGCTAGACATGTGCTGTACCACTGAGCTACATCCCCATCCTCTATCACTACTTTCAGATTGGCCAGGCATGGTGGCACACACCTGAAATGATAAAAGTTAAATGGGAAAAGCTTGCATTTCTTCTATCAAATTGAGGAAAGAAATGGCTCATTCATATTCTGCTACACTCTGTTTTTGGAATCCTTCAGGGGACCAACATTTTTACCCTGTTCCAATTTGCCTTTTTTTTTTTTTTTTTTTTTTGTGTGTGTGTGTGTGTGGTACTGGGGATTGAACCCTGGGACATTCTACCTCTGAGCTACATCCCCAGCCTTATTTTTTATTCTTATTTTGAAAAAGGGTCTCACTAAGTAGCCGAGGCTGACCGCAAACCTGTGATCCTCCTGTTTCAGCCTCCCAAGTACTGGGATTACGAGCATGTGCCACCACGCCCAGCTTCCAAATTTTCAATATAAGAAAATACAGGGAGCTGGGCATGAAGGCTCACATCTGTAATCCCCGTACTTGGGAGGCTGAGATAGAAGGATCCCAGGTTCAAGGACAGTGTCAGAAACACAGCTAGCCTGTCAGCAACCTAGCAAGACCCTGTTTCAAACACAGAAAGTAAAAAGGGCTGGAGTGTAGTTCAGAGGTTGAATGCCCTTGGGTTGATTCCCCAGTACTACCAGAAAAGAAAACACAGGGGGCTGGGGTATCGCTCTATGGGAGAGCATTTGCCTGGCATCCATGAGTCTCTGGGTTCAATCCTAATACCACACACAAAACAAAGAAAAAACAGTTTTGCGAAATTGCTGTTTTCCCCTTTATGCTTTTGATCTGTCCACAGGGAAGAAAGGAACCAGACCCAGGTGCTGAGACAACAGCAGGATGAGGCCTATCTGGCCTCTCTCAGGGCTGACCAGGAGAAAGAAAAGAAGAAGCGGGAGGAGCGGGAGCGGAAGAGGCGGAAGGAGGAGGAGGCGCAACTGCAGAAGCTGGCAGAGGAGAGAAGGCGGCAGGTGACGGGCCCTGCCCTGCTCCTTGTGGTTCCTAAACCACTGAGATGCCTTCTTGTTCTGCTTATTAAGTATGAAAAGAACCTGCATGGTGGCCCCCACCAGTAATCCCAGCTACGCAGGAAGCCGAGGCAGGAAAGTCTCAAGTTCCAGGCCAGCCTGTGAAACCCTCTATCAAAAATAAAACAAAATAGCTGGGTTTGATGGCACACGCCTGTAATCCCAGTACTTGGGAGGCTGAGACAGGAGGATCGCAGGTTCGAGGACGGCCTCAACAACGTACCTAGACTACAACCTAGTGAGACCCTGTTTCAAAAACTAAAAAGGTCTGGGGTGTAGTTCAGAGGTAGAATGCCCCAGGGTTCAATCTCCAGTACCAACAGACAAACCAGACAAGGCAGGCATGATAGCACATGCCTGTAATCCCAGTACTTGGAAGGCTGAGACAGGAGGATCACAGGCTAGAGGTCACAGGCTAGAACCTTAGCAAGGTTCTCAACAACTTAGCAAGATCCAGTTTCAAAATGAAATAGGGCTGGGGGTGTAGCTCGGAGGTAGAATGCCCCTGGGTTAAAACCCCAAACCACTAAATAAACAAACAAAAAATGTGAAAGAAAAATACTCTGTTGGAATTTTGGGTGGTTTAAATTTTCCTTGCTTTGTTCATTCTTAGTACCAATGTTAGCTGATAGGGCATTTCATTCATGATCTTGTTTTACTGTGCATTAGCATTGCTTTTAGCCATTACCTTTTTTTTTTTTTTTTGCGGTACCAGGGATTGAACTCAGGGGCGTTTTACCTCTGAGCTACACCCCCGTAGCCCTATTTTTTATACTTTAATTTGAAACCGGGTCTCACGAAGTTGCAAAGGGCCTAAGTAGCGGAGGCTGGCCGTGAACCCGGATCCTCTGGTCTCCGCCTTCCAAGTACTGGGATTACAATCATGCGCCACCACGCCTGGCACCATTATCTTTTTCTTCAAATAGTTAAGTACCTGAACACAGTCAGTAAATAATACATGTGATGCAATAGAGTTGTTTCTTGTCCCTTGCCAAGGGGTTTTTCATAGAAGAATTAGTCATTAATTTTCTTCTGAGTGTACAATAAACCTACATGATCCTGTTCCCCTATTTGAACCATAGCCTCACCTTTGCTTTGTGTCTCTGCAGAACTTACAGGAGGAAAAGGAAAGGAAGTTGGAGTGCCTGCCTCCTGAGCCTTCCCCGGATGACCCTGAAAGTGTCAAGATCATTTTCAAATTACCCAATGATTCTCGAGTAGAGAGACGATTCCACTTTTCACAGTCTCTGACAGTAAGCATCACCTAAGTTGGATGAAATCTTTGTAGGATCTAGGCTGTTGGTCTAGAAACTTTTAGACTCCTGAGAATGTCAAGTGTTACTGGTATATGTGATGCTCTGATGAGTAAGGAAGGAACCAAGAGGTGGGCGTGATGTCAGAAGACACCAGCAAAAGTGGAATGGAGCTACTCAAGGTTCCTTCAGCCCTGGCAGTCTGCTCCAAGTGTGTGTGTGTGTGTGTGTGTGTGTCTGTGTGTGTGTGTGTCTGCGTGTGTGTGTGTCTGCGTGTGTGTGTCTGCGTGTGTATGTGTATGTAGGTGGGGTGGGGGGTAGTATGGATTGAACCCAGGGACATTCTAACACTGAGCTATATCCCCAGCCCTTTTTATTTTGAAACAGGGTCTTACGCCAGGCATGGTGGCACACGCCTGTAATCCCAGTACTTGGGAGGCTGACAGGAGGATTGTAGATTTGAGGCCTACCTCAGCAATGTAACAGGACTCTCAGCAACCTAGAGAGACCCTGTTTAAAAAACAAAACATAAGATGGCCCAGGGGTGTAGCTTGGAGGTAGAATGCACCTGAGTTCAATCCCTAGTACCACAAAACAAAATGGGGTCTTGCTAAGTTGCCAAGGCTGGAGGTTGTCCTTAAACTTATTATCTTTCTGTCTGAACCAAGTACTGCGATTATAGGCATGCCCTACCATGCCTAGTTTCAGAGCACTTCTGAAGGTTATGCTAAGCAAAACAAAACAAAAACCTTATAAAGTCCCAGAAAGCTGGGTGTGGTGGTCCATGCCTGTAATTCCAGTACTTTGGGAAGCTGAGACAGGAGAATCACAGGTTTGAGGTCAGTCTTAGTAACTTAGCAAGACTGTTTCAAAACAAAAAATAAAAAGGGCTGGGAGTGTAGCTCAGAGGTAGAATGCCCCTGGGTTCAATCACTAGTTCCACACACCAAAAAAGGCCCTACAAAAGCCTTGGGTGTTGGAGGTTGGGAGGCTCTTGTGTACTCTCTTCTGGCATTGGCTTGAGAATCCTGCTTGAGAATCCTACCAGAACCTCTTGCTCTGTACAGAAAGCTCTGCCTCCAGTAACCTAGAAGCACTGAATTACACATCCACATATTAGTGCACACAGCTTAGACACAGTTATCTCCCTTTCTGTCCACTTAGCACATAAGAAGCCTCACTTTTTGTTGGTTTGGTTTGGTTTGGT
>PVJS01034958.1:0-21267 GCA_004027185.1 Glis glis
CTCTGTGTGGGAGCCCTCTCACCTGCTCTCCCTGGGACTCTGTGCGGGAGCCCTCTCACCCGCTCTCCCTGGGACTCTGTGCGGGAGCCCTCTCACCTGATCTCACTGGGACTCTGTGCGGGAGCCCTCTCACCCGCTCTCACTGGGACTCTGCGGGAGCCCTCTCACCTGCTCTCCCTCTACTCAGAACTCTTATGTGCTCACTACCAGCCAGGCACTGTGTGTGTGTGTGTGTTACTGGGAATTGAACCCAACCCAGGGGTGTTCTACCTCTGAGCCACACCCCTTGTCCTCTTTTGGTTTTTGAGACAGAATCTCACTAGGTTGCTGAGGCTGTCCTCCAACCTGCAATCCTTCTGTCTCAGCCTCCCAAGTACTGAGATTACAGGTGTGCATTAGCACACCCAGCTCAGCCAGACACTTTTTACACTTTTCCTGCCTTACCTGAAAAAGCACATCCCAAGAATTACATCCCCCCCAAATGACAATACTGTATTTTCTTGTCTATTTTGGAGGGTGAAAATAAAGTCCACCCCCTTGAAGGAAACAGTTAACTTATTACCTCAAGAATGTCCACTTCCTCAAAAGCATTCCTAAAAAAGGGTTATCCCCTTGACTAGTCCAAGGCACATCCACTGTTCCCCTGGGAACTTCTGGACTAGCTGCAAAGCTCACCCTCCAAGCTATCTTAAGTATTTTAAACAACCCATTAGCACTGGCTGTGCTGCAATGTAAGCAGCTGAGTTCACCCACTCCTCTTCCCATCAGGACATCCCACTGAGGACCAAGTCCTTGGCAAATCAATGCCTCGAAGGCAACGTGCAAAACCTGAAGCCTCTGTGGACCTGATGCCTAATACTAGCAACCAGAGGTGCTGGGGGACACGCGTTCCCTAAAACTAGCAACCAGAGGTGCTGGGGGACACGCGTTCCCTAAAACTAGCAAGCAGAGGTACTGGGGGACACGCATTCCCTAACATCCCTCAGTAGGTCTGTTTTCACCCTTTCTGGTAAAGGGTTAGTTAGAAAGCATGAATTAGCAGGGTGAACTCAAGCTGTGTGCTCATTTCACACAAGAATCTCTTCAGAGTGTCTGCACATTTTACTGCCACAGTAACAAAGAGCACGCACAACCTCAGGGCTTGGGGCTGACCATGATCCTAAGTGAGAGCTGACTGGAGGCCCTGCTCCTTCTCCAGCTCAAAAACAGACTCCTTCCCTTGGCCCCCACAGTTCCACGGGGTCTCGTGTAGAGGGGGGCAGGGAACGCATACCCAGTTTCTCCACAGTCCCCTTGGCCGCTGGGTGCTTCAGGACAGGGCTGTTGGAAGGGGTGGTGCTCAGCCTGCCGCGGCTGGGGAGGGAGGCCATGTTGGGCCAGAAGAGTTCGGTGCTCTTGTCCGTCTGGGTGCTGCTGTCCTTGCTGCCCGTCTTAGCATGGGCGCTGCTGGCTGACGTGGCAGACGCCGTAGGGGACAGAGCAGAGGCAGGTGGGGTGGGCAGCAACGGGGCAGAAGCATGTTCATGGTGCTCTTTCCCCAGCAGCAACCCTGCGGGCAGAAAAACAGCTTCTTCAGTAACATTCTTTTTTTCTTTTTAAACGAAACTTGGAAATTGTTTCCTTCTTGACTGAAGATCACTTTACTCATTGATGCATTTGTTCACCAGACACTTAATAATCATTTATTATGACAAACACTGAGCGAATAAAAATGTGAAAGATGACTTAGTCTCTTCTTTAAAAAAATGTAGTTTGTGGAGGACAGGAAGAGTTGTCAGGTAAACTTGTTATAATATAATTTGATAAGCCCTAAGGTAAAATATTCACTGATGGTACAAAAAAAGAGTGTCTCACAGGAAAGCAGAGCGGGGAGCGCCTCCTGCAAGGCTTTCTGGAGAGCATGCTTGCTCTACCCCCCATGGCCCAAAGGGCTGTCCCGAAATGTAGTTTTGTGTGCTTAAGAGGAACTAAAAGGCCTCCTGGGTCCTCGATAGGTTCCTGTTGGCCTTTTGCTCTTTTGAACAGTCCCCAGTTCTGCCTCACTGTTGGTAACGGTTGGACAGTTTCCTACAGGCCTGGTTCAAAAACAAACGTGTTCCCTTGTTGGAACAACCACGGAGTTGTACATATTATTCCCCAGAAGAGCTATGTTTGGCCCCCAAGAAGCAGCAAGCCAGTTGGGCTCCTGGGAGGCCCTTCTCCAGAGCATGGCGAGGCTGGGGTGGGAGAGAGGGCACACTGGCAATGGAAAAGGGAGGTCTGATGGGTAGAGGTGTCCATTTTGCTCACACCCTTCCCTCAAAGCTGGACAGGAGGGTAACTTTTCTATTTTTAAATACAGCACACGTTCAGAGAAGTGTCAGCACTCCACAACTCTGGCCTATAGGAAAAGTGGCAAGCACAATCAAGTATTTGTTCACTCACCTTGTTAATGAGCCAGCAATTCACAAAGTATCCTAGCCAGGGCTGTTTCAAGGTGCCCATTCATAACTCAGGGCAACTGTCTGTCTACAGCATGCTTCTCAAAATGCAATGTGCCTATGGATTACTTGACTACATGGTTAAAATGAAGATTGGATTCGGGCTGGGGTCAGAGCTGCCACCTTCCTCACAAGCTCCCAGGTGATGCAGGCGCTGCTGGCCCACAGCCCACACTTTGAGTAGCAGGGGTCTTTGCCTGGGGGCTTCACACATAATTTCACTTTATATTTCACAACATTTCAGGGAGGTCTTGTCCTCTAACAGAGAAGGCAATGGAAGCTCAGAGAAATTAACATCTCTCAGCTAAGAAGCAGGAGAAACGGGATTCGAACCCTGCTGGGCTTGATCTGCAGCACAACATATACTCTTTCCACCTCATTGCCCCACCTGTTAAGCTCTGTAGTCTGACAGGATGTTTTTGAGGGGGTGATAGGTTGAATAAATCACTAGTCAGGCCAGCTCTCTTGTGAGCCCCTGAGCTGTCACCTCCACCTCCTTCCAAAGCCCGCCAGGCAAGAGATGGTGAAAACATGGGGACTGTGCGGTGGCCCATGGATGGGTGCCTCTGCCTGGTCCTCAGAGAAGCTCCCAGTTTTTGTGAGACATGGACACAGATCACAGTAACAAGGAGGAATACCAGTGCAGACAACACAGGAACTCTTCCTAAGGCCAAGGGGTCCTCGGCTTCCAGGCCTGGCTTAGACCTGCCAAATGCCGGGGAATAGACACCAGAGACACCTGCCTGGCTGCAGGTCACAAACAGGCTTCTCAGGTGGAGGTTTCCATCAGAGCTGAGCACACTTCAAACTCCTTAACCAGGCCTGCCTGAGCATTGCCTCCCACTCTAACTGGGCTAGGAGCTGTGTCCTGGACACCGTCTTTGATGACCACAGCTGCTGCCCACACGCATCTTCTTTGAAATGCATTTCCTATGAGGGCAGGGGCTGCTGAGGCCACCAGCGGAGGGACTTCAAACAGATATGCTGGCTGTGAGTCTTTGATCCCCCCAACTCTGTTGGGTTCATATGGAAACTCTTATCCCCTTTGGCACAAAGCAGCCAGGCTCCTCTGGGGTCCTATGCTGGGGAGAAATGGCTCTGGGTTCAACAGAGAAAGAAAAACACACACTGACCCAGGGACATGCATCAAAGAAGGGCCAGATCCCTGGAGTTCCAGAGCACAGGGTAACGTGTGTGTGTGTGTGTGTGTGTGTGTGTGTGTGTGTGTGTGTGAGAGAGAGAGAGAGAGAGAGAGAGAGAGAGAGAGGATGCTGCCTGCTTCCTCTCCAGGCTAACTAGCCAGTTAGTCTCGGAGCTCAGTCCTCACTCCAGGAAACCCACTCCTGGCCAAGACCACGCTTGCAGAATTCTCCACAAAATGGCAGAACACGCCACCACCAATCCCTTACACTCGAGAGCACTTATTCCAGTGTGTTTGTACCATCCTCTCACTCAGCCCTCCCACACCCCATGGGGCAAAGTAGGGCAGATATTGTCCTCCTTTCCAGACATGGCTGCAAAGGTGGAGCGGTCACACAACTGGCCTGGTGCAGAGCCTACGCTTTCTCCATTAGGGCATTTGTGTAGGGTCACCTCTACTTTCAACAACAGTGACATGCGTCAACCCAGACTAACAGCTAGTCTTCTGGCATGGCCCGTAGAACTTACACAGGGCTTACACATAGCTCATTTAATTTCCACAACTGACGTGCGATTATTCCTCTCCCCATTCTACAGATGAGTGAACTGAAGCGAGGACATATTCAGTGATGTTCCCCTGTCCCACGAGTGGCAGGGAGGCCACCTCTTAAGGCTTGTGTGGCCTGCTTTCTGGATCCTAGACTGAAGGAGGGAGGAGTGGGGCTCACCTAGGCTCCCCTTCCAGGTCTTCTCTTCCTTCTTCTCCTCGGCTGGCTGGCTGCTGGTAAGCGAGGTCTGGCGGGAGTGGGCCCCAGTGGCTGCCGCGATGGACGGGACAGAGCGTGCAGGCCGCAGGCTGGAGGAGTCCGTCTTCCCAGCATCTTTACGGGATCGCTGCTGAAGGACCTTAATCATGGCGTCCTTCTCTATGATCTTGGCATGGAGATTTTTAATACTGTAAGACAAAACAGTCTTAGAAAAAAGCTATTTGATTAGAAAAACTGGAAACATTCCTCTGGGGCTGTGCAAGGCACTTTAATTGAAATTCAGCAATAAAGAGTCAAGTGCAGTACATGTTTTCAAACATTTAGAATCTCCAAATTGTATACGTGGGTCTTCTGTAGCAGACCAAAAGGGTGCACCTCCTCTGGCTCCGCAAGGGACTCTGGGGCTTCTGGGAGGTGCAGTGGGAATGACCACAGCTACCCGCCGGGGACTCCCTGGGTTGAGGTGCTCGGGCACCACACTTAGCAGGAGCGACAGGGAGGCACAGAAACTCCTGAGGCCTCAAACATGGTGAACTTCTCACTAAAGTCAGTTTCTCTATTTTCTAAGGGAAAAATGAAGAGATGAACAGATTCTCTGGAAGAAGGGGACTTTTCCCTGCTAATGGCCAAAAATGAGAACCAGTAAACACCTGAGTTCTTTTCGCACTAGTAACATGTGGAGCCTACTGATGGCTCAGCTACATGACTCTATTTTCACACCTGCACCTTGACAAGCTCAGACTCCCAGGGCTCCACAGGCCCTCAGGCAGTCAAGCAGGACAGGCTAGTTTCATGATGTCGAAAAGCCTGCTGGAGACCTCGTGCAGCCATAAGAGGAGTGCATTAACTAAGATGGGAGTGTAGTAACTAAGTTCTTTATCTCTGGATGGACTATATATAAACTCTGGCTCAAAACCGCTGGACCTTTGGGATGTGGTCTGTTTTCTCCTTACCAGCTCATGGTATCTGGAAGATTGTACACAGATACCCAGAACTAACCTGTGTATCTAAATTCTCGTCATTAGACTCCACCTCTATCCTAGCATCTGCACTGACCTGCGATTATGCCCCAGAGAGGCTGGCACCTGTCCTGCTGCTGGGCGGAGCCACTTGCTTAGGTGTGGCTTTTCCTTTTCTCAGGGAAGATGAGAATCTTTAGGGACCCCAAGCTCACAGTCGTCAGAGTAGGACAGAGAAGCAATCCTCTTGGGAAGGGCCAGTGTGAATAGCACCATGTGCCATGTGCAGCAGTGGCTAGCGGCCCCACTTGGGTCAGATGTGAAAGGTCAGAACAGTGCCTGGCACCCCGGACGCATGCAGCAGTCCCTTACGTGTATTCCATGTCCTGACATCTCCTGCTGGCCTGTGCCACCTCCTCCTCCTCCTGCCAGATGTGAGCCTCCAGGGAGCTCTCGCCATAGCTGCCATTCCTCGAGTGGTTGATAATCGTGGTGTCCCTGGGAACACAGGACACACATCGGATAACTGGAGCCTTCCTGCTTGCTTTCAACACACACAGACACAGAATGGAGATCTCTGGTGAAGAACAGAGATCTGCTCTTCAACTTCTACTGGATCCTAAAGGCCTCCATCCCCACTTCCCCAGCTCAGCTGTCATTGTCATCAGATGCGGACAGACAGTATAGTGCAAATGCTTGCGCAGAGAAGACCAAAAGGCATGGTGCTAAGAAACCTCTCCACAAACTCCTTCATCCACTTTCTCTCTCCTAAATCTTGGCCAATTCTCCCCCTAAACTTGATAGAATTAAGGTAGTGTCTTAGGAAAGCCAAATAAAGCCCAAACATCAAAATTCCCTTCCCATTCTACTAAGAACATTGTGTATTAAGCTATGTGGTGTGTTATGAACCTGTAGATGGGGCACCTGCAGATTTAATCTACTAGCACATAGATACTATCATTGTCATTACATTTGTTGGTGTTTCTATGCTTGTACTTTTCTTTTTTTTTTTTTTTTGCGGTACCGGGGATTGAACGCAGAGACGTTCTACCTCCGCGCTACGCCCCCGGCCCTATTTTTTTATACTTTATTTTGAAACCGGGTCTCACGAAGTTGCGGAGGGCCTCACTAAGTAAAGAGAGAGAGAGAGACAAGGAGAGAGAGACAGAGAGAGCACGCACGCATGCGCGAGCTGAGGCTGGCCGCGAACCCGGATCCTCCGGTCTCCGCCTCCCAAAGTACTGGGATTACAAGCGTGCGCCACCACGCCCGGCTCTATGCTTGTACTTTTCATACTTGCCTTATCTTGCTTTTCCAATCAGAAGTTCTACCTCTACGTATCACCCACGTAGCAGCTATTTCAATATTTTACAGTAAAAGGGGTTTTGTAATGGCTTGATACTGAGATCAGTCCTCTGAGAGGGTGAAGCCCCATGCTGACGTCTTCCTTCCCCTTTGTATTCTGCCTCCCTTCTTGTTTTACGGGCCCCTGCCTAGGATTTAGGTCAGTGCCGAGTAGCAAACATGCTGGGCACTAGGGCAGAATGATGAAGAAGACAGATGCTCTGGCCTGAAGTTCTGTTGAGGTGAGCGGAAGAACACAGGGACAGACACAAGTGGATTAAAAAGCAATTCAGCTGGAAGTAGGTGTCTAAAAAGAACTGGCCAAAGATAACTATTCCTACCACTGGTTTTGTCAATTTAATTACTCCTAACTAACAACGATAATCAAAGATATGGTTAACTGAACCACTTATGTGATATAAGTATTATGAAAGCAGAATAATGTCTCTGATTTTGTTGATACTAAATTCGTAATAAATGATCTAGCCAAACATTCCACATCTCTTTAACTTCATAGTCTAAGGCTATAATCATATTGAAAACCTTAAAGATCTTTTCTAGCCCAGAGATTAAGGACTCCAAAGTCCTTGGCCATTCCTTTACACTCCTGGAAGTTTCATTTGTCTTTATGAAGAAGAACTCAGCAAAGATGCATAAAGAGAAAATAAGTAAACAAGAGAGCATGTGTATGAATGTTCCTCAAAAATGCTGTAGCTGAAAATATATCATAAAAGCAAATAATATAGAAAGTAAACAAAATGTTTTAAACATACTTATAAAATTATAAATTCATCCTACAGTGCATAAAAATCACCAATACAGTAACTGGTGGCTAGAAATATTTCCAACCAATTTACTTTGGAGAATTCATATAAAACTAGAGAAAATTTTAAAAATCCATGTCTACACTGCCAAGTAAGAACAGCAGGCACTATTAGATAAAAAAAAAACTTAGCAAATATTACATTGCTTTGAAATTCATAAACAGTTTCAGAACCTTCCCCATACATGAAAAATAAGCCCAACCCCTAAAAATCCTGATCAATGGTGTTGAAATGCGTAAAGATGGCAAAACCAGCTGGTGTACAAAAATTATATTCTTTGTTTATAGGTCATTGCTAATAAACATGAAGCATGCACCAGTAACTGAAAAATCACAAAACTAATGGCTGAAAATTTTCACCAATTTCTCTGCAGCAATTTAGCTCTAGACATGAGCTCAGAATTTCAACCTTTCTTAAAAAGGCTTCATTTTCCTTTCCCCCTTATTATCAATAGAAAAGCAATGCTGAAATTACAGAGGTCTGCTTTGGAAAGAACATTAAAATTGGAGCTAAGTGACTGAGCATCTCCAAATCCACCCCCCTTACCTCGTTCTGACTGTGGGAAGAGGTTGGCTAAAAAGAGGAAGGTGGTTTCCCATAGTTATCAGATGCTGGATAAACATATGTAGAAGCAAAAAAGGGGGTTAGGGGAGGGATGGTGGAAAGGGACTCCATCCATCTATCCAGGCCTCCCAATAGGGCAGAGGACAGGGCTGAGAAAATCCCATAGAACTACTATTCTGTGGAATCAGAGCTATTTCCTCTTGTGTGAAGGATGGTGAAGGAGACTAGGCCTAGAACCTGTGAGTGGGTGATTGTGTTTGGGTCTGACTGGTTCTACTCACCTTCCCTTCCCTGTGCCTGCCACAGGGTCTCTGCCTAGACCTGTTCATCCCCCACCTCTGACAGTACATTCCAGTTTCATTCATCCCCAGGGCCCAGGGTCTCAACCGGACATCTAATCTGATAAATCAATAAAAGCTGAAAAAATGCAACATGAAAAAATGCGTACCCCTCCTCCTGGGTGATGCATTTACACTGCCATGGGGACTGCCGTGTCCTCAGCTGAAAAAATGCAACATGAAAAAATGCGTACCCCTCCCGGGTGACGCATTTACACTGCCATGGGGACTGCCGTGTCCTCAGCCAGAGGATTGTGGTCGGGTTCCCTGCTCTTAACCTGTCCAAAATTATAGTTTCCATTTCACACATGAGGTCGGAGACACTCAGAAGGTCCTGTCCGGGTTCACATACTCACTCAGTGACAGAGGAAGAAGGCCTGTGTTCCAGGCTCCAGCGTCCCTGTGCAGAGTGCTTCCTGTTCAACCCACACAGAGAAAGCAAACACCCACGGCAATCGCAGACAGTGGTACATTCGCCTAAATCTGGCCCCCAAAAGGCTAAATCCCTCTGCACCTGTTCAATTCTCTTCCTCAGGACAGAGACAGAGTTTAGTTATCAGCTTAAAAAACAAAAAGCTGAAAATAAAAAAAATCTCAATTTATGTAAAAATCAAGAAACGTTCCAAAGAGCTTCACTTCCTACCTACAGAGAGCAGTGACAGAGCTGGAGGCCGCGAGCCCCCTGCAATCCTCCCCTGACTTTCAAACATCCACACCTGTCTCAGGTGTCTATCCCCATTCCCCGAGTCTCCCCCTGATGAACCCTGTGGGTTGTGTCCCCTTGCAGCACAGACATACATCAACAACACACACAAGTGCTGGACAATGATTCCAAAGTGCTCATTTTCCACACGAGTCTGCAGGTCTTCCAGGTGCCAGTGTGTGGGCGCCCAGGGGAGGCAGCGTCGTCCACACAATGTCACTGCCTTCTCCAGCTCCTGAAGCCAGCACCTGAGCATGCTGCTAGGGATTCTCACTCAAGTAATGAGCCTCAGAGCCCATGAATAGCTGATAAAGTATCCCCCTCCATCCCAGCAGGCCCTCCATACTTAAGAAACAAGACATCCCAAGGCAACATGGAACTGACTATATAAAAGAGGTTGCATCCTTCACTTTTACCATCCTGAACAGAACTATGGCCCTTCTTTATTAAGAAGTCCAGTTTTCTGTATGTTGCTTTGAAATTGGAGGATCTCCTCCAAATATACTGACCCTAAACTTTGGAGAATCCCAAACAACTCTAAATTAAATGTCCAATGTGACTTCTGGATAAAAAGCAAACTGAGTGAGAGACAGTGAGGGGCTTGGCCAGCCCGATGGCCGGCCACTCTGTATGGGCGGCAATTGTCCCCATAGCAGAGGCCCAGCAGCTCAAGACCAGGGGGGGCTGCCCTGCTCATTCAGACACATTTTTGTGGATTATGGCACATCCTGAGCTAAATTTTAAAGAGAGGAAAAGTCTGTGCACTTATGGAGAAAGTGTAAAGCAACAGAGGTAAACACTGACAGCAGCAGAAAAAGATTTCAAGCCAGGCGTGGTGGTGCACGCCTGTAATCCCAGTACTTGGGAGGCTGAGATAGGAGGATTGCAGGCTTGAGGCCAGCCTCAACAACTTAGAGAGGCCCTCAGCAACTTAGTGACACCCTGTTTCAAACCAAAAATATAAAATGGGTTGGAGGTATAGCTTAGAGGTAGAACGTCCCTGGGTTCAACCCCAGTACCACACCAGAAAAAGAAAACGATTTCAAACTAACAGAATCAGGTTTTAAGACAGACATCTCCATGTGACCCATGAGCCACCACTAACTACCAGCACGACTTAGAAATACTGCAGCTCAGCCAGGTGTGGTGGCGCACACTTGTAATCCCAGTACTTGGGAGGCTGAGACCGGAGGATCTGGGTTTGCGGCCAGCCTCAGCTACTTAGTGAGACCATTCGCAACTTAGTGAGATCCTGTTTCAAAATAAAGAATAAAAAATAGGGCTGGGGGTGTACCGGGTTCAATCCCCGGTACCACCAAAAAAAAAAAAAAAAAAAAAAAAAAAAAAACTGCAGCTCTGTCAGCCTCATTTTCACTACTTATAAAACGAGGATAAGAGTCGGGCATTGTGGCACATTCCTGTAATCCAAGTACTTGGGAGGCTGAGACAGGAGTATTGCAGGTTTAAGGACAGCCTCAGCAATGTAGCAACCTAGTGAGACCCTTTTTCAAAACAAAAAAATAATAAAAGGGCTGGGGTTGTAGCTCAGAGGTAGAATGCCCCTGGGTTCAATCCCTAGTAAATAAAATAAATCAAATGAGGTAAGAATAGTACCTGCAATGAGGGCTACCAGAGGGTCATATGTTCTTGTCTGGCCCATGATACAAACTCAGTGTTAAAAAGAATCATACTTTTATAACATCATTCTTAAAGATCACATATTTCATTGGGTGTATGCACTTTAGATTATTAAATGAAGCTCCTCTTGTTAGTCTCTAGGCTGTTTTAAATGTATTGATAGTTTTAGTAACACTGAGATGAACATCCTTGAACATAATTCTTTAGGTACTCATATGATGACTTCCTTAAGATAAATGTCTCGAATAAGCCAGGTACCATGGTGCACACACGCCTGTAATCCCAGTGCTTGGGAGGCTGACACAGGAAAATTGAAGGTTCAAGGATCGCAATGTAGCAAGATTCTCAGAAACCTAGCAAGACCCTGTTTCAAAACAAAAAATAAAAAAGGGCTAGGGGTGTAGCTCGGAGGTAGAATGCCCCTGGGTTCAATCCCCCATACCACCAAAAAAAAAAAAAAAAAAAAAAAAAAAAAAAAATATATATATATATATATATATATATATATATATATATATATTTATCTTTAGCTGATCTCGCTCCCAGGATGGGCCTCAGGACACCATGGGACCTGTTTGTTCTGTTTTGATGTTCTCCCCAGTGGCGCTCTGATGGGTGGAGTGCCTCCCCCTCACCTCTCGGCGGCAGCAGTGGCCGCGGCATTCATGGCAAAGTGTCGGATGGTGCTCTCCTCCAGGTACTTCTGCTCCCACTTGGTCATGTCCGCCTCCAGGGCCAGGATCCGCTCCTCCTTCTCCCGCACGAGTTCCATGAGGGCTGGAGCATTGTATTCTGGCATGCTGACTGGCTGGCCGTTTCCATGTTTCTAGAGAAGCAGAAATCAAAATGGGCTCCGAGGTAGACCACGTCAACCGGTCTGCACGCTTACCTGTGTGGAGCACAGATCTCCAGATCCTATGGCAGTTCACACACGTTACCCCACGCCCATGCTCCCTCTCTCCAACCTGTGCAACCCAAGTCAGTGGACCCTAATGTTATGCCCTCTCACCTCCAGGTTCCTCTATCTTGTTTAATAGTCATGCAAGTCTGAAAACCAGACAATATCCCAATTTTACAGAAAAAAACTGAGCTTCTGAGAGGTTAAATTAATGGTGACATATCTCAGCTAATCAGTAGTAGAGTCACGAATCAAACCTGGGTCTGGCTCCAAAGCTCAAGGACTTTGCATGACAAGCAGCTGCCTGACCAAGGCAATGGAGTTAATCTATACTAAAACCAAGAGCAGGAATACAGTCTTGGCTTCCTGGTCTAGGATATTTTCTCCAGAATTCAGGGAAATGATTCCAGTTTCTTGCTCCCCCTGAGGCTGGGAGATGAATGGAGAGGCATAGAAAGTGGGAGTGAGATGCTATAACATGCGTGCTCTCAGCTGCCGGTCTCTCCTCTGGGGAAGGAGGTAGCAAGATAGGCCCCATTAGAGGCCTGAGAATGAGAAGCAACTTAGTAACACATGTGAAAGCAGAATGTGTCTAAGGCAAGACAAGCTCGCTTTCCAGCTCTCTCCCGCTATGTCAGTGAGAGGAAATAAAGCAGTTGTAATCTGGACTGATGGCAAGCTGAGGAGATTCACATTTCAGTGCTTTCTCTTTGAACTCAGGTGCTGTTTCTCTAAAGAGCATGACATAGGGGATGATGGGGGTTTCAAGGAGGTTCTAACTTCAGACCAGCAACAGACACAGGTCCTCTTGGAGTCTTGGGGTAGGGGACCCAGTCTGAACATAAGCCAGGTTCTTTTGCGCTTGAGAGGAGAATGATTTCACCCCAGCGATTTGACTTCCTGGGCCACACATTCCCCTCATGTTTTCCAGTGATCACAAATTTTAAATGCAGAGCTGCTTGCAAGGTGAAAGGTATTTGCACACTTTACCCAGACCCATGTAATGCCCTAGATTCAGAAAAGGACTAGGGAATTACCTAGAGCAACAGCTGGGCATTTGAGCCGCACTGATGGAATCTAATCCTACCGCAGAGAAGACAACAAACAGTTCTACAGGCTTTTTGTAAACCATATGTTTCTATTCCACTTTTTAAAGCTCCAAATATAAATTATTTTGGGAAGTGGTAGCTCGCCAGGGATGAACACTGAAGTAAGAACAGAGTGGAAGGCAACACCTGTCCTCGCCTGACCTGTACAGGAAGTCACTGAGCCCATCTGGCCAAGCACCCCGACTCAGGCAAGAGGACAGATGAATCAGTCCACCAAGATAAGAAGCTCCCTTATTTTTAGAAACTTTCCAAGAAAGAGCTCCCATGGCCTTGGTAAGATGCCATCTATGCTTGTCAGTTTCTATCTAAATCCCTTCTGCTACCACCATCTCATCTCGCTTATTTTTGCAGAATCCTCTTGACCTCACATGAGATCCTGACAACTTGTCACAGGCCCCTTAAGTCAGGTCATTAAGAGCTATTTAATAAATGCATGAATTTCAGAATTCAAGAGTCCAGAGGTAGCACGGTCTGATCACTGAACTGAGGGTCAGGCTGGACAGCTTCCGATGCCCACTTAGCTAGTTCACAAATGAGCATGTACCATGTGCTGGGGATATAACAGTGAAAAAATATAAACTCTACCCTCAATGTGTTCACATCAGAGAATGTCCGAATGAGCTATGTGACCTTGGGCTGGCCCCTTAACTTCCCTGTGCCTTATTCCCTCTTCCAGAACAATCCCACCATTACCCATAGGACCTCAAAGGACTACTGTGAAGGACGTGAAAGACTTTGAGCTTTTTTTAAAGAAAGATAAAAATTGTGAGTTCTTAAAAAAGTAAATTCCCCTCCCTCTTTTTTATTTCCCTCCCAGTTTCTAATGATGCTGAAAGTACTATGTCACCTCCATGGCAGGGGAGAGATCACCTATACTGACAAGAACTGTTAGTTAAGATTCTTTCCTGATAGTTCTATTGTCCTGACCTTTCTCTCTCCCCCTCTTCAATCAGACACACTTCTATCACCCTTTTTTGTTCAGTGGAAATGTTGGATAAATGAAAAATTTGGGAGGTGGTACCAAGAACACCCTAAACCTTCAAATTAATTGCTAAGTGCCAGGTACTGTGATAAGCACTTTGTACAAATTTTCTTAATTGTAGTTACAAGTATGAGATATAATTTACTTTCCTCACTTTGTAGATCAAGAATTTAAGGCTCAGAAAGATGACTTATCCAGGGCTACTTGCTGGTAGGAGGCAGAATTCAACCCTGGTCCATCTAACCCTGGAGCCATGCTCTGAATCAATACAGGATCCCATGGCACTCTGCTCCTCTCCAGAGTATCAGCCTTCTGGAAGGGTTCAGGACACCTTGTGGGAAGAACCGGAACTCACTGGGGACTCTGTGTTGTCAGAGGGGCCAGGTAGAGAGACTTAGCTGTGTCTTGGTGTCAGTGTGAGGATGGAGTCCTTGCGTAGGTGTTGATCCAGTAAGTACTCTAAGCTGCTCTCTCAGGTCTCTGCAGAATCATGCCAGGCAAGGAGGCAGCCCTTACTGCTTTACTGGGTGGAAATGGCCCACTATAACAAATAAATCAGTTACGGTGTGACCTCAGCATGATTTCTGAAGGGGTCAGATAAACGCCTCCTTGCCACGGAGGTGAGGGAGCAGGTGTGGTGTGGGCACAGAAACTCCCTCAGGCTGCCACATCTGTATCAAGAAGGGGCAAGCACGCATGTGGCTGTGTACAGGTGAATGAGGAGGAGAGATCAGAAAGGCCTGGGTCAGCCTTTCCCCCAAAGGCCGGTTTTCTCAGATGACCCCATGTTCTAGAATGGGCCCCAGGCCTGAGTGTGGCTACACCCTACCCTTTACAGCATCTGCCACATGGAAACTCAAAATTTTTTTGGTGGATTATTTTGTAATATTTTTACCTTTTCTGGTTATGAAATAAATACATGCTCATGGGTAAAGTCAGAAAATAAAGAAGTATTAAAGGAGAAATAAATACTTATCTTTTTAATGAGTAGGCAAGGACAACAGGAAAATCTCTAAGTGTATTACATGTCATGAGACAGATTTAAAAAACAACAGACTTAGCTGGGCCTGGTGGTACATGCCTGTAATCCCAGTACTTGGGAGGCTGAGACAGGAGGATTGCAGGTTTGAGGCCAGCCTCAGCTAGTTAGCATGGCCCTGTTTCAAACTAAAAAACAAACAAGAAAAAAAAAAAACCCAAAATAGGGCTGGAGGTCTGGCTCGGAGATAGAATGTCCCTGGGTTCAATCCCAAGTGCCATAAAGAACACCAAAAACAAACTGTAATCTTATTTGTAAAAAGATGCTGAGCATCAAAGTTCTGTTCAACTCTAAAGACTGTCTCCTCCTCTCTGGTCTCATGTCAACCACACACAGCTGCGGATCTGCTACCGGTTCCTGAAGATGAACCCAACGTGCAAGCAGAGCGACCTCCCTGGAGAGCCCCATCTGACACTGCGCGGACTGCTTGTGCTGGTCTGAGGCGAGCACATGGTCAGCGAGCAAGGGTCTGAGTGTGGGTACAGTGACCTGTCCTCTGTGGCAATTATGGTATTCTTCACATAATTTCAGATTTACGATTCTTCTTGATATACGGCAAGGATAACAGAGTTGAGCCTGGTTTCACAGCACTCAAAGTAGAAGAGGCGAGTATAAGTAACTCTAGGGTATGGCTAGCACATTAACTGGAAAAGAACATTCTTTTTGGCTCTAGGAATTGAGATGTTCCCATTTTGTCAGCCAAAGACTCGTCAGGGTCTACAATCCTGGGTACCAGAGAAGCCAGGCCCTCACATTGGGGAGGTTAAGATCACAATAACTGAGCAACAGAGAACAGCGGAAGGGCTTAGCTGATGCCAGGGTATGTGGCAGCAGTTGTAAGTATCAGAAGGCCGGAGACAACCTGCCCTTCCTAAGGAGTCATCCACCAAGCCAACGCGGTGAGAGGACGGGGGGGTTTCTTAATTTTCTGGGCAATCCTGGTAACACCTCCTTCTCTGGCCAAGTGTACACACCCCAAGGGAAGTGCACGGCCTGCCAGGCTAGAGGGCTGAGCTGGCCGGAGTGCAAGCATTTAAGTGTTTTCAAGTGTTTCAACCACAACCACTATGCCCTGTCCAGTAGATAATTCCAGGGAGCCTGTTTGCCTTTCCCTGGTATCCCGATTTAGAGCACACCCTTCCCTTCATCAGCTCCATGGAGGGCTTTGCCCACCATGCTGGCAGATGATGGACAAACCCAGGGTCATCTGCAGCCTTTGACGAGCCTAGAGAGGAGTGTTCAGCAGGACTGCCTCTCTCTCCACATGAACCAGGGGCTGGAGTGTTTTCTGGTGTGCACTTATTCACAGCCGAGCCACATCATCAGCTGTGACCAGCACAGGAGAGGCAGGAGGAGCAGCTTCTGGCTGATATTACTTCCTAGGGATGGTCCTGAACTCCTTCCCCTGAAACCTAATGGTCACCATGTCCTGCTAATTCTACTCCTCACTAGCTTTTACCTTCAGCTCCTCCATGAACTCCACTGTCACTCCACTGTCAACAGCCTTCACACTGGCCTCTCTGACTCTACCATCTGCCTCCAGTCCAATGACCCCACCAGACGGCTCTTTCCTTGACACTTTGCACCACATTCCTGTGCAACTTAAAAACCTCCCAGCCCTTGGCTCTCTGTGGACTACAGAAAAGCCCAATCTCTCCACTTGACCTAAAAATGGCCACTGCTTCCTTGCAAGACACCTTACTGGGCCCTCCCTCCAGTGGCTGCACCCAGCAGCCCTGGACTTGCCAAGCCTTTCCACACCCCTCTCCTTTACACATCCTCTTCCCCCGCCTCTCTGTTCTTGCTCCCGAATGCCCAACAAACTCACCTTTCAAAGTCCAGTTCAAGGGGCCCCCTCTGCGAAGTCATCGAATGCCACATTCCATCCTCCCCAGCCCCAAGGGGGTGACTCTTTCCTCTCCATGAGGATGTTGTCTCTCCATAGTGAGTGGACCCCCGACGCCCTCATAGGTGGCTGTGCAGGCTCACTGAGGACAGGATCTCTCACTCCCCAGTGCTCAGTGCAGTGGCTGGCCCGCAGAAGGTGCCCCAGGCACCCACCTAGTGAATCTATCCTCCCGCTGCCCACCCCAGTCCCTACCTGCTGGGTCCTCAGCGCATCCAGCTCTCTCTCCAGCCAGGTCCGCAGCCTGCGCTCCATCTGCTCTCGCTTCTCACATGCAGACTGCAGCTGGGTCAGGGCCTGCTGCAGCTTTTCAACTTTCTCCACATATGCTTGCTTCTCTCGTAGCTGCATGGAGAAGAGAAGAAAAGACACAGGATTGAGACGAGTGGTTCTCAGTGCTGGTTAGAGGTGGGGGTCAGATGACCTACAGATCCTATTTAAATTGTAGGCGTGTGCACATCCCCCTCCTATCTCTCAGGTGTGCTGGGACAGAAAAGGTTTATATAAAGGTTACACCTAAAGTGGCTAGGCAGTTTGAAATGGAAGATTCTCCCCAGGCACCTGCTTTTGGTAATTTGTACAGTTTTAAGATTAATGCTTCGTTATTGCTTACTTATAGCATTTGCAGATGCTGGAAATGAAGTTAAAGAGTTTTTAACATCACGAAGAAATGCTTATTCTATAATGTTAAATGAAAAATCCTAAATCAAAAATTGTATACAACATTATCAAAAGAAGGCTGGGATGAAATACTTAAGACATTAATCATATTTAGCAGTATGGCAAAAGAGTAATTTCTGTGTAAAGAATAAAGAATTTCTTTGTTATTTTCTGAAATTTTTATTTTTCTGTAATAAATATAAATTATTTTATAATAGAAAATTATATATGTACATATGCATGTATCCCCATTTGTGTATATAAAAAATTCTTATTATAGATATACACAGAATAACTTTCTCCTTGAGATTTCAGAGCCCTTTATAGCTGAGTAGTTGACGGGCCTGAAGAGACAGGAGGGGCGTAATGAACTCTCAACATGATGACTGAAGAAATGGAAATTAAGGTTAAAATGATTTATGTAAAAGTCACATCAGGTGTGGATTTAGGATCATGACCAGCAACTTCAGACTCTCACCCTCAGACTTTGTTTTCTCCCAGTTGGGAGTCTGGCCCATGTTCATGAATCCAGGCACATTTCTAGCTTTCTGGGAAATGGCTGGTGCCAAAAATCAAGCGGAGGCATTTACTCCATCTGGTCCTGGGTGAGTAGACCCCAGATGCTATTTTCTGCCATTATGCTCTTGGGTGTGCAGGGGCCTTGCGGGCGGCTCAGTCCTGAGTTCAAGCCACAGTCACATGGGAGAGTTGGAATGTGCTAGGGTAGCAGCTTGCTGCTAAGTGAGGTTTCTGGCTTAGCAGACAGCACTGCCATGAGCTACACCTACATCCTGTCCTATTAGAAGTCACTGGAAGAAAATAGAGGAGCTTCTGATCCTTCAAGGAGGGGACAGCAACATCACAGATTTTTCTACACCTGTTTCTGGGATCGGTTTGTGTGTGTGTTTGTGTGTGTGTGTGTGTGTGTGTGTGTGTATGTGTGTGTGTGCATGTGCGTGTGCGTGTATGTTTTTTGGGGGAAACTGGGGAGTGAACTCAGGGGCATTCTACCTCTCTGAGCTACACCCCCAGCCCGTTTTATTTTTTATTTTGAAACAGGGTCTCATTAAGTTGCAGAGGCTGGCCACGAACCTGCAATCCTCCTGTCTCAGCCTCCCAAGTACTGGGATTACAAGTGTGCACCACCACGCCTGGCTCCCTTTTTATTTTTTATTTTGAAACAGGGCCTCACTAAGTTGCAGAGGGCCTCACTAAGTTGCAGAGGCTGGCCACGAACCTGCGATCCTCCTGTCTCAGCCTCCCAATACTGGGATTACAGGCCTGCGCCATCGTGCCTGGCTCTGGGATCAGTTTTTATCTGGCTCTTTCATTCAGTATGCTTTTGAATGTTCATTCAATTTAATAGACTTTTGAGGACCTACTAAGTACAGGTTCCTGTGCTTATTAGAAGGCTCATTGGGTCAAATATCTTGCGTGTACCATTCTCCATTACTTACCATGTCTTCCACTGTACATAGTTTTCTGAGTTGTGTACCCACTATAGTACAGACATCATGAGATTTATCTATCTTGGTTCCTTCTGGGCAGTGAGCAGTGTGTCCTCAGTGCCTGCAACAGTTCCCAACATCCAGGAGGCACCCAATACGTATCCATTAAATGAATGAATGAATGAATGAATGAATGATATTATCCCTGATAATAAGATTCCCGAAGTCATGAAATTGCTCCTTCACCATTATATCAACTTTAAGTCTAGCAAGGAGTATATCCCAATTAGAACTATTAATAACAGTAATTATATCAGTCAATATTTTCATATCACTACCACACCAAGCACTGTACATTTTATATGTAGCATCCCATTTAATCCTCCCAGTGACAGTAAGAGGCAAAGTCCTTTATTATCCCCATTTAAGAGATGAGAAAACCGAGGATGAAGCGGCTAAGTGACTTGTTCAAGGTTGCAAAGCTGGTATGTCATGGAGCTCATATATCTCATTTCTAGCAGCCCGGTTCAACAGTCCATTCTTAACCACCATGGTGAGCTATGGTGAGACTTGGTATAAGTCATGTGGACTTAATTAAGACCTTTCAAAAGAAACTTTAATAAGAACAGGGAGTGAGGCTAAAAGCCAGACATATGAGACATTTTGGAGAGGCTCCATTCACACAAACAAAGATGTTACATTAAAATAATGTCAAGAAAGGACCATAATGGTGATTAGAAAGAACCTGTCTTCAAGGGGCTCATAACTAATTTCTGCTTTAATAGCTTCAAGTGATTTCCACGGTGACAACAATAAGGAGTCCAGGCCTCTCTTCCTCAGAGCAGACCTCCTGTCCTTGGGGTTAAGGGCAGGTTCTGTGGTGACAAGGAAAATACTCTGAGCTGCTGCCTGGTATCCTCCAGCTAGTATTAAAATCGTAGTTTCTACACAGGACTTGTGGGGGTTTCAAAGGCTTCTAACCGACAAGGTTATGTAGAAATTGTTTATGTACAAATCTTCCTCTCCATCCAGGTTACCCTTACAGTTGAAGTTTTCAGAGACACCTGAGTTACCTGGAATTGGATGTTTTCTGAAGAGACAACTTTTTTTCCCCCCAACAACAGTTTGACTAATAACATTACTATGTTCTGTGTGCCATGCTCTAGATTCCGTATGCTGTAGACCATCTCGGCTAAGCCTCTTGTAGACTTTGCACATCTACTTTCCTGACTGGTCCTGCTCAGGTCAGCTTCCACAGCACAGAGGAGCCTGCGCCACCCCAGGGAGCTGGTGGGGCAGGTGCAGGTTCCTGTCTGCACGGCCTCTAAACATGGATCCTCTAGCTTGGACCTCAGAAACGGTCATTCTAATTTCTCAGTCAGGCTTAAAGGGAAAGCCACTTCATAAAAATTAAACTAAAGGGTGATTTCCTCAGGAACTACTGAACCCATAATGCTTGAGTGGGGTCAAGATTTCTTGGATTGGGAGTGTGGGGTACTGCACAGCCAAGCCAACTTCTGGAAATTGGAGACAGATCTACTCTACTGAACTCAACCCCCACCCTAACTCTGAATGCCTTTTTCTATGCATTCAGGAGCCCAAAGACACAGCAGCTGAACTATTTTTGAAAATTTGCTAGTCTCTTTCCTGTATAGGCACCAGTGGTTTCCCGTCCTTCCATTTATTTCTGGCCCTGGACGCTTGCCTACCAATGGGTTGCAGCCGGGCTGCAGGCGGAGCGCTCTGCTGTTGGTTTCATGTGTGCCTTTCCCACTTTGCCAGGCTCTGGGATGGATAAACTCTGCTTTGATTCATTTTTATTTGGGAGGTTTCCAGCATCCCTCCCCTGTCTCGACTCCTCAGGATTGGCTCTGGTTAAAGTAGCTGGGTTATGAAAAAGAAGTGGAGGCTGCTGGGCTCTGCCTCCCTCTCCCTGGTCCAGTGTTCCCAGCCGGGTCTCACCTCCTCTTCTAGCTTGATGACTCTGGCCTGGGCGTTGCTCAAAGCCTGGTCCAGGATCTCGATGTGTCTCCGATGGTCCTCACTCGCAGTCCGCACTGCCGCTAACTCCATTTCTAACTTCTCCTTTTCCTTTAAGAATTCTTTGTCTGGAAGGGAAACAAGAACAAAAGTATCTCTGTCAGAAAGAGCTCAGTTTCTGGGCTCACTGCCAGTCTACATCTGGCAAGGATTAAAAATAAAAAAGCGTGCAAATGGTAAAGGATTGAATTACTGCTATTGCTCTCCCTTAATAGCAGTGGTGTGCAAGGTGAGGACTTTCTCAAACCACTGTTACCTCCAGAGACATTCCAGGTCACAGCTCCAGAGATGAAGAGTACACAAGAACTAGCGGTCTATGCCTTCCGTAACTCACTTCTCTACCACACTGCCTCGAGGGCTTCAAATCTCTCCCCCCCCTTTCTCCTTCCCTCCCCGTCTTCATTTTTTTTTTTTTTGTGGTACCGGGG
>PVJS01034959.1:0-10293 GCA_004027185.1 Glis glis
CACACACACACACACACACACACACACACACACACAACTAACCTGGTGTTCTCTATTGAGAGATAAGCATAAGGGATTGTTTTAAACTGAATAACTGAGCCAGGAATGGTGACCCACAACTGTAATCCCAGAACTTGAGAAGCTGAGACAGGAAGGTCGCAGGTTCGAGACCAGTCTCAGCAACTTAGCAAGGCTCTCAGCAACCTAGTGAGACTCTGTTTCAAAACAAAAAATAAAATAGGGCTGGGGGTATAACTTGGAGGTAAATGTCACTGAGTTCAATCCCCATACCACAATAAATAAATAAACTAAACTGAATAATTGTAAGTTCCTCCTTTACACAGAGTACCCTCGACCATTGCCCAGTGACAGTAGCTGCTCTCTGTGGGATACAGCTTTGTATGTAGACATCTCATCTAACAGTTATAATGATGCTTTTTATCATCAGCACAAAGCATTTAATTGCACAGAGCAATTTAGAAAATCGAGCATAGGCCAAGACAGATCATAATCTAAGACAGATAACACTGATGTGGAAAGCATAGAGGGTATGCAAACAACAAAATAATACACAATGAGTAATTACAGAGATAAAACTTCATCGTTTCACTGTATTTCTGTTCAGGGTAAATGCATTCCGGACAAGTCACCTTTGATTGCTAAATGCTTTAAAGGGCTATTATTTCCTCACTGAGCATCCATTACTCCAGAGATCATGATTGCCTAGCACTGCACCAGGAGATAAAGAGGTGTGGGGAAGTGGGGACTACAGTAAGAAATAAATAAGCTCAAAGCATCACTGCAGTATGATGTCATTTAAGCCAACTGTTAATTTTAATTACAAAAGAATTTATTTCTGCTCTTTTCATATATCTTATTCAAGAAACAATCTCGCACATAGATCCGAAATAACGTGCTATCACTCACACTGTTTAAAGGCAAAACGCTGTAGGAAAAGCAGATCAGCTGAGCAGAGTTCTCAGCTTGTGGGATCTTGCTTCCTGATTCTACATTAATTTCTGAAAATTAGAAATGTTATCTCCAAAAAATGTTAAGAGGATTGTAAAAATAGTTACTTTATTCAATTTTATAGCTGTAGAAATGGAGTGCATTTTCTAAAAACTAAAAAGGACACTGCCACGTAACATCGTTGGTGTGTCAGGATAGGTCAGCAGGAAAAAATGATGTGATAAACTTGTCTCTTTGATCCCAAGAAGAAATTCTAGTCCAAGCTTTAATATGTTTCTTGTGTTTCCATTCAATGCTTCTTTTACTGCTGCTCTTTATTCTCTTCCACATTTCATATTAGAGGTAGAGCCTTTAAAACTTCATTAACAAGAGCAAACCCAGTATCCATTGATTTCTTCTCAAAGGGCACTCTAACTCATCAGATAACCCAGTAGTTTCACTCTCATGAATACTCTAGCCATGAAAAACTCAATAGGATAAAAACAAATCCAGTGAATAGAAAAAAAACCTTCTGAGTCTTGGAATATTTGGTGCATCAGAAGGGTTCAAAATTATGAAACTTAAGCCTCCTGGTGTGTACAGGAAGCTACATGGGAGCTTCCATAATATATTTTCTATTTACTCTGCAGGGCAAGAAGTCTACTGCCCATGTTCATCATAGAGCAACACTTGGAAGGTCGACAATTACATCATAAGTTATTCCTCCAGCGAGGAAGTAGTAAAGACACCACCACCAGAACATACATCGCCTGACAGCATGTGCACCCGGGATGACGTTTTCAGTTTCAGGTTGGGACATTCGAGAACTAAGAATGGGACTTGGTTTGAAGTCTTCATGTTGGTGGTGACAGGGGCAGCTCTGTGCCTCAAGTCCCATATGCCACCAAGAAACAGGCCTGCCCTCTCTCTCTAAGCCAACTGTTTCAATGACACCTATGCACAGCTAATTACCAAAGAGCTTTCCCTCTCCATGCAACAAGGATAACCATAATCAAGAAGCATTTCTTTTCTTTCCTGTATGTTTTTTTTGCATTCTTTAATGAGTTGATTAAACAGAGAAGAACAAAAATCTTTTGGAAAAGGGTAAATAAAGCAAAGAATATATACTAAAGGAAATAATAATAATAGCAA
This sequence comes from Glis glis, assembly GCA_004027185.1. Classification (NCBI taxonomy): domain Eukaryota; kingdom Metazoa; phylum Chordata; class Mammalia; order Rodentia; family Gliridae; genus Glis; species Glis glis. The sequence continues at coordinate 2,101 of PVJS01034959.1, forward strand.
TAATGATAATAATAATAATAAATAGCTCTTGCTTTTAAATCCTCCTACTGTGATGCCAAACTTCTTATATTTTTTAACAAAATCTTTTGGCTCATATCAATAAATCTTGGTTGCAAGCTGAGAAAGACAATTTGGGCAATTTTCAGGTATTTGTGTATTACGGTGATAATTGGTTATCAAAGAGAGAGGATACTAAAGAGAAATGCAATTATTTGCTTGGAATGTTTTTTATTACAGACTAAAATATTTTAGGATCTAAAGCTTGGAATGGTAGATTTACACAAAACACATCAATAAGAAAACTTATAAGTATTTTAAAGGCTGTCTGTTCCTGGTAGTTCAATTTAAGTTTATGTGTGTGTGTGTGTGTGTGTGTGTGTGTGTGTGTGTGTGTGTGTGTTGCTAATGGGGAAATAAAATAATCGTGATTATAAAATAAAAAGTTTGCCCTGAAATAAGGTCTGTAATAGCTATAAGTTGTTAAGTTTTGTTCAAATTACACTTAGGTCTGCTTCAATGAAACATACGAGTTTCTAAAACTCTCTACTAGCCGAGCGTGGTGGCACACACTTGTAATCCCAGTACTTGGGAGACCTAGACAGAAAAATTGCAGGTTCGAGGACAGCCTCACCAAGTAGTGAGACTCTCATCAACCTAGTGAGACCCTGTTTCAAAATAAAAATTAAAAAATAGGACTGGGGGTGTAGCTCGAAGGCAGAATGCCCCTGGGTTCAATCCCCAGTACCAAAAAATAAATTAAAAAATAAGAAATAAAAATAAAGCCAGGCATGGTGGCCCACGCTTGTAATCCAAGTACTTGGGAGGCTGAGACCAGAGGATCTGGGTTCGCGGCCAGCCTCAGCTACTTAGTGAGACCCTGTTTCAAAATAAAGTATAAAAAATAGGGCTGGGGGTGTGGCTTGGAGGTAGAATGCCCCTGGGTTCAATCCCCAGTACCGCAAAAAAATTAAATTGAATTAAATAAATAAATAAATAAAAATAAAAATACCACTGTGCGAAAGAACACAATAAAAGTCATGGTTGCTAGGACATAATACTCAAAAATTAGTCAGCAGAGTATGAAACAAAATTCAGCTGATGAAATAGTAGCAAAGTTTTACACTTGTTAAATGGGTAAGAAATGCTGGTGTGGTGGCTCACACCTATAATCCCAGTACTTGGGAGACTGAAACAGGAGGATCACAGGTTTGAGGTCAGCCCCAGCAACTTAGCAAGACCCTCAGCAACTTAGCAGGACCCTGTTTCAAAATAAAAATAAAATAGGACTGGGGATGTAACTCAAAGGTAAATGTCCCTGGGTTTGACCTCCAGTACAAAAATAAAAGTTGAGAAATATAGAAATACTACAACAAATATGACACTTTCTTTTCAAAAGGACCTGAAATTCATTTGTTGAAGGGTGTCAGGCTGTGAATTATTGTGAAGTGGTGGGAGGAATGTTTTCTGAAATCTACATGAAGTTTTAACAGTAGATGTGCATGTGTGTGAGCCATTTGCTGTGCTTGTGAGGTGTGAGTTTAGGTTTTGCATGTGCCTATGAGATCCAGCTCAGTTGTGTGCAGTTTTCTGCATCCACCTAGTCTGTCTAGCAGATGAAATAGTGCACAAGTAAATACAAAATTCCCCTTAGAATAAACGTGTTTCCCAATATATCAATTACATAAAACAAGTTCACATTTAAAAAATAATTGTAGCAAAACTCTCTATATAATATTGGTCAAAATTTTATTGGCATGTACCAGAATAAAACAATAAAATAATTTATCTGAGGCTCAGTCATCTAGCCACACACAATCTCAAATATCAATTAAATGAAAGCAAATGAGCCTGTCAGCTACTCATGGGAACCGCAGGATAATGACAGTGGATGAAATTATCAGACCAGTGGTTCCCAAACTTTAGCATGGTCAGAACCATCTACTGTATTGGCTAAAACTCAGATCTGCCCCCTCCCACAGTTTTGGTTTCAGTATTTGCATTTTTAAACATTCTTAGGAGTTGGGTGTGGTGGCATACACCTGTAATCCCAGTACTTGTGAGGCTGAGACAGGAGGATCACAGGTTCCCAGCCAGGCCCTCCACAACTTAGTGAGACCCTGTTTCAAAATAAAAAATAAAATAGGGCTGGGTGTGTAGCTCAGAGGTAAAAGGCCCCTAGGTTCAATCCCCAGTACCACACACACACACTATAAACATTCTCAGGAAATGCTAATGCTGCTGGCCTGGGAGGCAGGGCCACCGAGGAGCACCACCTGGTGAGACAACACTAACTATCCTGAAAGCAGTTTACAACACTGTGTTCCAGTACTGTACAAGGAAGAAAATCTGTTTTCATCAGGGTTACACAAAAAGAATGTGACATTCTCTTAAAAAGATCCAATAACCTTCCTCCAACTTTCTTTGTTCCACTGCTAGCAGCAAGAGACCACAAAGAGAATAAAGACAAACATAAAGCCTAGGTCTCCTGCAGTGTGCTGGGTATGTGTCATTCTCCATTGTATAGAAAACATGAATTGGTGGCACGATGGACCTGCTCCAGGGATGGGCCTTAATTAAAATCAATCAGTTAGGTTAATTTCATTCATCAGGGACATCCCGGAGTGGTCCTTTCAGAGAAAAACTTGGAACTTCAGCTCAGTGTTTTGGGAAGCAATGTTCTCTTTCTTTTCTATAAACCTGAATGGAGAAACAGGTAACTCCAGAAGTTGCTGGCAGCCATTTACTAAGGCAAGCCAGACTTAGGGAAAAGCTAAATTTCCAGAAACCAGAGCCAAGAAAATAGCAGAGAAATTGAGCCTGAGTCTTCATTGATCAGAACCTGAAGCCCAGGCTACCATGAAAGCTTTCTGTTGCATACATGGATTAATCACTTTTGATTTTTTTAGATATATTTTTGTTGGTGCATTGTGATTGTACTTCATGATGAGGTCCAGCGTGATAGAGACATACATGCACACAGCACTTGGTGTGTTTCCCTCCAGATCCCACCCCACTCCCTCCTCCTCCCCGTACGTGTTACTGAGATTAGTGTTGATAATTTTGTATATGCATGTAGCACTATTTGAATTGTTTTCTTCATCAAATCTCCTTCCCCACACCTCCCTCCCTTAAACCCCTTTCACTATTTTACTGGAATCTCTCCTCCTTTATCTAAAGTCGCTTTTGATTTTTAATCCAGCTCGAGTTCTCTATTACTTTAACCAAAAGTAAAACAAACAAATCAAAAGAAAAAAAAAGCCTTCTAAGTAGGTAAGTAGAGATGAAGCTTAGAAGAAATAAATGCTAATAAGTAAATCAAGCAACAAGAAGGGATGCAAAGTCACCATAGAAATCTATTGATGAACATGCTACGTAAAGTAAACGTTGGCTGTCTGTAGATGTAAGGAACAACATCTAGTTAATACAGATGCGGGACAAAGCTTCAGCAGTTCCAGGTAGAAAGCCAGGATAAACCCCCAAAAGGATCAAAGCACTCAACACGCTGACACCACGAGATATCCAGAACAATTACCTGTACAAGCTCTTCCCATGACCACTCTACATAGACCTCCGTTGTCTGTAGAGAAGAGGAATGCAGTCCCCATTCCTGTGTGGGGTTTAGTTAGTCACTCGTTTTTATTTATTTATTTATTTATTTATTTATTTATTTATTTATTTATTTATTTTTTGGTACTGGGGATTGAACCCAGGAGCATTCTACCTACAAACTACATCCCCAGCCCTTTTTATTTTGAAACAGGATCTCGCTAAATTGCTGAGGCTATCCTCAAACTTGCAATCCTCCTGCCTCAGCCTCCCAAGTCCTGGGATTACAGATGTGTGTCACTATGCCTGACTAGTTAGTAACTGTGTGTGTGTGTGTGTGTGTGTGTGTGTGTGTATGTGTAGTGAAGATGGAACCCAGGGGCCTTCTACCTCTGGGCTACACCCCCAGACCTATTTTATTTCTTATTTGGAAACAGGGTCTTGCTAAGTTGCTGAGAGCCTCACTAAGTTTCTGAGGCTAGCTTTGAACCTGAGATCCTCCTGTCTCAGCCTCCCAAGTACTGGGATTATAAGCGTGAATCACTACACCCAGCTTTAGTTAGTAACTCTTAAAAGGTTTTTCTGGTTGACTTCATAAAGTTAAAGACTTTATAACTTGACTTCTCAAGTTAAAGAATCCTTCTAAACTATTGTCAAATACAGATATCTGGACTGAGGTGACCCCACCTATTACAGCCCTGGGGAGGCAAAGAGAGAAAAAAACAGCCAGGCAGCCTCACTCCCATCTGACTCTGAAATTTCTACCTTAGCAAGACTTAAGTTTGAGTAGATGTGCTCTATTTTTACCAACAGAAAAAAAAAAAAATAGAGCCATGGGAAATAAAGGAATTTTCAAGAAAAATTAATTTGATTTTCCAGTATGCCAGTCAGAAGAGAAATCCTTTCACTATCTTGTGGTGTAAGGGCAAATTAAGCCAGTAAACCAAATGATAAATAAAATAAATCTGAAGTGGAAATCCCACCTCTGCTATTTGACTTTAAAGAAGTTACTTTTTCACTCTCCTTCCCCTCCCGTCTTATCACCCACCTTTTTTTTTTTTTAATTTGAAAGTCAGGGTCTTCATAGGACTGTCAAGGGTGGCCTCCAACGTGCAAACCTCCTGCTTCAGCCTCCAAGTCGCTGAGATTGCAGGTGTGTGCCACTGCGTCCGGCTAGAGAAATTATTTTACTTTCTTCGCTATCCGATTTCTTATCTGTACACTGGGGATAATTTGTAACTTAAAGAGCTTTTTGCGTGTGTGACAAATCAGACAACACATGGACAGCATCTCACAATACTTCAATAGGTGCACAATACACAACAATTTTCTCTCTCTCTCTCTCTCTCTCTCTCTCTTATCCTAAATACCCCAATAACTCTTTAGAGCAAAATACAAAATAGCTATATTTTGGCCATATTTAGCTTAACCACTTCATGGAGGAGGGCGAGGGTGATCTGAGTCCTAGCAACTATATGAGCTTCAAGACGTTCTTGTATTGGAGAGGGTCATCATCGTGAGGGTACCCCAGACAGTATTGGTCAAAGTACCCTCCCCAGAGGAGCCAACTGGCCAAAGACACCAGAGTAATATCCAGGGCAACATTCAGATCTGTGCAAAAGGAGAATGAGTTCTATAGTCCTATAGAAAGCAGGTTCCATTTCCTATTAGCAAAAAGTCAGAAGCTCTGGCTTTATCTCATTTTATTTATGTTTGTGTGTGTGCCAGGGCTTGAACTCAGGGCCTCATACATTTTGGACATGAGCCCCACCACTGAGCTCACCCCCAGCACCAGTGAGCTCTTCATACAGTGCCACTTGCACTCGCTGATTTCTGACAAGCAACGCTCACGTCTGGCAGTGGGACGTGAAAACCTAGGGCTGAGTGTGTCCATGGAAAATAAGTCATCACACAATGGAGCTACAAGAAAAGCACAAGGCATTTTCGGACTCACTTATCAACACTGTCTCCTGGAATACTCCTACAAAGCTGTTGAAATGATGGGCCAATTTACTCCTGTTTGCCAAACAGTAATAATCCCAAATGCTGAGTTTAAAAAGAAAAAGGGTACCTGAACAGCTTCTGCATATACCATTCCTGCTGGCTTCCCTACAATAAAATCTTCACGACTGGAAATTCCATCCATCAAAAATAATGTACATTTCTAGCTCCATATTTACAAGGTATGTGTTAATAGATAGGTGGCTGCAGTTCTGTTTTGTTTTGTTTTGTTTCTCTGCTTGTTTTAACCTTATTTGACTACCTGCAATGTACATTTTTAAAAGCCCTGCCTGAATGATAGGTTCACTTAAGAAAATTGTAGAATATACTCTGAAAGGCAAAATGTGTTGTGTAATAGTTCTGTGAGTTTGCTGCCTACCCCCGTCACCACACTATGCAAACTGTATGCTTGTGTGTTATTCAGAACACATAATGTTATAAGAAGAGTTGATTTCATGGGAAATTAATTTACAAAGCATTCAAAAATTTCTAGCATATTTATAATGAATTATTAAAATCTATATGAGGATAGAGAGACATTAAAGTAAATATTAGTGTAGTGTTTAGTGTACAGAATTGATTTTTTCAACAAACATAGTTGGATTCCTAGTTTCAATATATTACCAGTTATCTGAGCTTATGTACAATTCTATACCACCAGGTCCAAAAATTAGAGAGGTATCACATAGAGTAGTATCACATAGATGACTATGGAGACCAAATTAAATAATGAATAGTAAAATATTTCCTAAATTAAAAGTACTAAGAATGGCATTTTTAAATAATATGTATTCAACCATCAACTCCATTAATTATACCTGTTGTATAACCTTTAAAAAATTTACTCTAGCCAAGTGTGGTGGCACATACCTCTAATCCCAGTACTTGGGAGGCTGAGACAAGAGAATTGCAGGTTTGAGGCCAGCCTCAGCAATTTAGGGAGATCTTCAGTAACTTAGCAAGACCCTGTTTCAAAATAAAAAGGGTTGGGGTTGTAGCTCAGAGGTAAAATGCCCCTGGGTTCAATCCCTAGTACCAAATAATGATAACTTACTCTAAGTCCAAATTCTACATCTATACGCTACACACACAAAAAAAAACTATCCTACATATTTTACACATTATATCCTCTAAAATTATATCCACTAAAAGAGAATTGTCAACAGTAAAAGTATAAAATTCTTAATGAACAGGCAAGGCATTCCTTTCATTATAAACAAGCCAGGAGTGGTGGCACATGCTTGTAATTCCAGTACTTGATAGGCTGAGACAGGAAGATCACAGGCTTGAAGCCAGCCTCAGAAACTCAGTGAGGTCCTCTGCGATTTAGTGAGACCCTGTTTCAAAAATTAAAAATTAAAATTAGGGTTGGAGGTGTATGTAGCTCCAGAGGTAGAATGCCCCTGGGTTCCTCCCCAGTACCACAAAAAAAATAATAAAAATAAACCACACGTCAAAAAGGCCCTCCCAGTTACACTAACAAATTCTTAATATAATGAAAGAGACACTTCAATTAAATTTGCTAGATTAAAAACTCCACAAAGTTAGGAATTCTGACAGTTTTGTTCAGTGATCTACCTTTATCTCCTAGAACAAAGCTTCATACATAACAAGTCTTCAATAACTATTTGTTCAATAAATATTAGCTGAAACATATAGAAAATATGTTGAGGTTGATATGTCAATAATGACAGGTTGGACAAAGAGATAATGAGCTGAATGTTGCTGAAAAATCAACTGTCACTGAGAAAGATTAACTTTCTGGAGAGCAAGAAAATAATATAAGAGAAGACTGCATTTTTATTCCATGAATTACACTGGGAAAGAATATAGCCATGTTACACTTTTCTCAGGCCAAACAATACATGGTTTCTTACCACATATGTGAAAAAGAAAAAAAAAGCCAAGAAAATCAACCAGAGGCAAGGATTCAGCAACCAGGAGATCTTTTCTAGAAAGAAAGTGTTGATGCCCACTTGGCCCTATGCCCTACATCTTCATCTCTATACTATTGACTGATATCAAAGAAATGGTAAATTATATGAAGTGTGGTTCTTACTAATACAGAAAGATAAGTGATATGTTTTATGAATAGTCCCTCCCAAAAAAAGGATCATTACTTTTTTTAAATTGTGGTATTTTTCTCTGTTCTTCCAAATATTTTAATAAAGCATCTATCGTCTGTCATGAAATATAGATAATTCAAACAAAGAAACATGTCCCATTCTGTAATGAAGTTTATGATTCAGTGAAAAAGAGAGATTAAACCTGTGTGTGGGGGAGGAGGGTGGTACTGGGGATTGAATCTAGGGGCATTCTACTTCTAAGCTACACCCCCAACCCTATTTTTTTTTAATTTTTGAAACAGGGTCTCACTAAATTGCGGAGAGCCCCACTAAGTTGCTGAGGCTGATGGCGAACCTGCCACCCTCCTGCCTCAGCCTCCCAAGTACTGGGATTACAAGCGTGGACCACCACGCCCTGCTAAACTTCTTTTATGTGTGTGTGTATGTGTGTGTTTGTGTGTGTGTGTGTGTGTGTGTGTTTTACTGGTGATTGAACTGAGGAACATTCTACCTCCAAGGTATACTCCAAGCCCTTTTAAATTTTTGTTCCAAGATAGGTCTCAAAGCCGGGCGTGGTGCG
>PVJS01034959.1:10393-21361 GCA_004027185.1 Glis glis
GGTCTCACTAGGTTGTTGAGAGTCACTAGGCTGCTGAGGCTGGTCCTGAACCTGTGATCCTCCTGCCTCAACCTCCCAAGTACTGGGATTATAAGCATGTGCCATCACATTTGGCTTTATTTTTTTCAGTTCTTTCATTCATTCCTAGACCACCAATAACTGTATATCAAGTTTATTTCTTATAAAAGTAAAAATGATTAAGTGATGTTAATGTGTATCTGTGTTAATATTCAGAATTTTCTTTTTTGGGTAACTTTGCTATTTGTATTAGTTTTTTTATTCATTTTGCTTATTTGTTTTTTGTGTATTTTCTATATATGTGAGTGTATTAGTGTACTCTAATGTTATCATATATTATTTTCTAATATCTTTATATATGTTCGTATGTGTTTCTGTGAAAATATTATAATTATTTATTTACTTGTCTTCTCCCCCAACAACTATACTGTGAGTTTATTAGGATATGGATCGTACTTTGACTTTGTTCTTCTAACCTGTGGCACAGTACCTGGAATATTATAGATACTAAATAAATGTGGAAAGAAGAAAAGGAGGAATGCGGGGAAGAAGGAAGAGAGAAAAGGAGATAAAAATCCTAGTGAATACATGTCATAGTCTACCCAAAATGATTGCATGATCTGGAGAATTTTCAGTAAAGCTAAACATATTGATGCCAAGTTATATTTAAGATTTAAAAGTGTACCAAAGAAGAAGAAGAAAAAGCCATAGAGAGTAAGTTTTGAACCAGGAATTAGGTCATGTCTACCTACATGCCCTAGTTAACCTCATCTATTCTGTGTCACACACAGAGAAGTCATGGCCTACTGAGGTGGACAAAGTCTACTTCCCCATCACAAGTCACAGCCATGAGATGCTCTGGTCTTCCAAGCAGAACGTTGTGGTTGTCACCTCCACGACACAAGCTGGATGCAGAGGAAGCACTGAATCATCCTCTCTTTGTTTTTACCTTTTGGCCTGAACTACATGGATAATGGTGTAAACCCTCCATTTTTGCCTAGAATGTGGAGACCCGGCAGAGCGGTGAATGAAAGCTTGCAGTATGTCACCCCTATGCTCTAAATAAAGAATAAAACAACCAAAAACTCACTGGAAAATGGCCTGCCAAAATTACATGCCTGCTACTTCCAGACTTGAGAAACAGAAACTCAGAAGTGATTTATAGCAAAACAAAAGCACACATTAAAAAAAAAAAGTCTATCCTGGTACAGTCCTACAGAGCAGGTTTTACTGGTATAGCTGCAATCTTGTTCCCATACCATGTGATTACTCTGAGGTTTCCAGCCCAGGGCATGCCCCTGGGGGAACTGGGATGGCTTCCCACCACCCTCCTGTCCTGAGAGGCCATTTCTCATTGGTATCTGCTAGGACAGCTGGAACGACATTATTTTACCAAAATAAACTTTTTTTTATTAAGTTATGATTGCACCTTACATACAACGCAGCATGTGGGGCGTCTATTCTGCTGTGTGTTATTTTCCTATTACTATTCCAGGAAAGATCTCTATCGATGACTGCCTGCAGAGTAAGAAAAATACCGAAATGGAGCACTGTAACTTCTAGCCCAAAGACAGGAAAAGAAAATCTAGAACAGCAGCTACAACCTGGGATCTCATATTTCTGACACTTAGGAAAGAAAAGATTTCCCTGATGTTGTGTGGCTTAGTTCACTTATGCAAGGCTGTTTATTTTTAAATGCTCCAAGAAAAAAAAAAGTGTACTCTCCAAGGGAATTAAAGTATATTTAGGATGTGGATGGGTGTTGTCAATAAGACTCCAGAAAAAGTTTTGCCTAGGTGACCTCTCCAGTCTAACCCAAACTGCTTGTGCTCCATCGTCCTCCACAGTGCTCTGGGAGCCTGGAGCGCTCTGTTGCCCCCATGATCTCTCCACGCCCCTCACTTGGTCTCCCAGAAGACTTAGCTTACATGGTCCCTGGTCAGAAAGACCTTCCCTGGACTGTCTTCTTGGAATAGCTTTCTTCCATACTGGGCCTCCTTATAAGATTTCTTCATCAAAATTATTTAAAAAGATCACTTCACAGTCAGAGAAGGGAGCAAATTCTGAAATAGAATATTGAGTTGCTCTATTTAATCTATTTTCTGGCTTTCATCTGTTTCCCTCCCAGGGTACAAGGACCAGATCATTTTATTCTCAATACCTAACTCACTGTTTGGCATATATTAAGCACTTATTTATTTATTTATTTATTTATTTATTGGTGTTTGGTTTGGTTTGGTACTGGGGATTGAACCCAGGGACATTCGACCTCTAAGCTACACCCAGAGCCCTTTTTATTTTTTATTTTGAAACAGGATCTTGCTAGGTTGCTGAGAGTCTCACTAAGTTGCTGAGTCTGGCCTTGAACCTACCATCTTCCTGTCTCAGTCTTACAAGTACTGGGATTACAGGCATGGACCATCACACCCGACTTGAATTATTTTTTTGAATGAATGAGTAATATGAACTAATGCTAAACAGACGATAGTTCATTTATAAGCCTTGCCATTTATTTACTGCATGATCTTGAGTTACTTACCTCCATAAATGTCCTTTGATTTTCTTGATTTAAAAATAATAATAGTTATAAATATATAAATGACCATGAAAAGAAAAAATATGAGTAAAGAGCCTCATGTCTCATAAAAAAAAAGAATAAACAATTTTCTGAGTTCTTATTATTGCCTAAACCAGGAAGGAAGGCAGAAAGAAAGATACAGTGAGTGGGTAAACCCATCTAGGCACTCACTGAGACCTTTACAGGGGAAGTGGAGGCAATAAGGGTAGTGGATTGGCAGGTTCTTGTAAGCAAAAGGCCCCCATCTATCCAGCCCCAACTTACTTGAAGTGCACACATGCCTATAGATGGAGGAAATTGCTGAGGATATTTCTCCCTTGAGACATTCAAGGGATAGGATTTCCATGACTTTAATTCTTTCTGAATCCTGTGGTGTCTTCTTTCTGTAGCATGCCCAACTGTGAAAATTTAAGACTGATAGGATTATCAGGACTTTATGCACAGCCCTATCATACCACTGCCATCTTACACACACACACACACACACACACACACACACACATCACTTCACAGTCAGAGAAGTGAGGAAATTCTGAAATAGAATATTGAGTTGCTCTATTATCCTTAGGAAAAGAGTGAAAGAAATCTGATGGAAGGTGGGCACACTGGTGCACACCTGTAATCCCAGTGATTGGGAACCTGAGATAGGAAGATCGCAGATTTGACACCAGCGTCAGCAACTTAGTGAGACCCTGTTTCAAAGTAAAATATAAAAATGGGCGAGGGCATAGCTCAGAGGTAGAACATCCCTGGGTTCAATATCCAGTACCACAAAAAGGAAGGGAGGGAGGGAGGGAGGGAGGGAGAGAGGAAGGGAGGGAGGGAGAAAGAAAGACAATAAGTCTAATGGAGGCTTAGGTTTGACTTAAAATATCAGGGATGAGATTTACTCCTTACTCCATTGAAAAATGGAGTAAAGATTTTTTTTTTAAACCCTAAAGTCCCGGGCGTGGTGGTGCACGCTTGTAATCCCAGTACTTGGGAGGCTGAGACTGGAGGATCCAGGTTTGTGGTCAGCCTCAGCTACTTAGTGAGGCCCTCCGCAACTTAGTGAACCCTGTTTCAAAATAAATAAAAAATAGGGTTGGGGGTATAGCTTGGAGGGAGAATGCCCCTGGGTTCAATCCCCAGTACCACAAATAAATAAATAAATAAATAAATAAATAAATAAATAAATAAATATTTAAAAAAATAAAAACCTAAAGCTTTCTAATTTCATATTTATTTATATGTAAAACTACCATCATAAAATTAAGGAATCTTTTGGTGATTTCTAGTATAAATCATATAAACAGAAATTAAAAGTATCACAAAGAAAAATGAAATCCTTATTTTAATTTTTTTTGCGGTACTGGGGATTGAACCCAGGAGCATTCTACCTCCACGCTCCACCCCCAGCCCTATTTTTTATTCTTTATTTTGAAACAGGGTCTCACTAAGTTGCAGAGGGCCTTATTTTAATTTTGAAAATGTTGTACACATTATGCTTTAGTGACCAATGTAAAATTAAGGCAGACTTTTATATTTTTATCTAGAAAATTTTAAAACCAGCTTATTTTTGTTTGAATTGCTCAGTTATTTGCTTAATTTTCACAGTTGTTCTGTGGCACTCAACAAACTCTATTGTACATTTGATAATCTCTATTTCATTCTCCAGTGACAGTTCTGCAGGCTGAGGTTCCTAATAAAACTAAAATAATTAAGCGATATACTAGGGTCGATATTTCTGCTGACATTAGCTCTAGGTCTGCCTAAATATCCAAACATATCTGGAAGTCGGAGTGGATAGAGCTCGCACAGTTTTGTTTGTTTGCTTAAAACAGAGCACTTCAAATAGCCTTAAAGAGGCTTCTGTTTGTAGACCAAGAAGTCAACTTCCTGCTTCTAATATAGTGGCTCTCAATCTTAACATGTTTAAAGCTTCTTTTTTATTAGAATTATTTTGTTATAGCCTGTTCATAATCCTGAAATAAAATTAATACATAATGAAATTTATTAACACATAATTTCAAGGAAAGAAGGAATGAAGGAAGGAAAAGAAGGAAGGGAGGGAGGGAGGGTGGAAAAAGTTATCATTAATAGAAAAAATCTTTCCATAATAGGAAAAACTTAATTTATATTTTAACATGTAAGGACATGGGCACAGGTACACTGGAAGATGTGTAAAATTGTCTGATGCCCTACTTGAAATGAATGAGATGCGACCTGTGACAAGAGGGTGACATGAATGCATTTTGTATAAGCATAGGGAAACTAGAAAGTAGAAGTCTGCATGAAGGCTAGAACAAAGTTGTTATTGGGGGGAAATGTGATAGATAGAATACTGCCTCCTATTGGAGAAAGGATAATGTCAGCCTCCTAATTCCTGGAACACGTGAACATATTATGTTACAGGGCAAAGAGAAATTAACGTTGCGCAAATGGAGTTAAGACTGCAAATCTGCTAACCTTAACAAAGGGATATGATCCTGGACTGTCTGGGTAGGCCCATGGCATCATGAGGGTTATGAAAAGTAGAAGACAAAGTCAAAGTCAGAGACACAGATGTGGAGGTAGAAGCCAAGTCAGAGGAACACAGCTCACCTTGGGTAGCTTTGAAGATAGAGTAAGAAGTCACAAGAAATGTTGGAAGACTCTGGAAGCTGGAAAAGGCAAGGAAACAGATTCACCCCTAGAGTCTCCAGAAAGGAGCACTGCCCAGTAGAAACCATGATTTTAGCCCATTGAGACTGCATCAGACGTTTAACCTACAGAACTATAAGATGAAAAAGTTCGTTGATAGAGCTAAAGTAACTCTTCATATTACGGCCTGGAATGAGACCAGGAATGATCAGCAAAGAAAATGCATTTTATTTCTAGAAAGCTGAAGACCCGTCAAGGCCTATGTTAAGTTTTTGGTAATTAGAACTTGAAGTACATCTATTGGTAATGGGAAATAAAGCATGGATTGAGCAGATACATGAACAAACTCACTATACAACAACAATCTATAGAGAAGTTGGACAGTTATCTTCTAGGAACATTATCTGTGTCAGTCTGAAAAAAATTGACAACTCACAATCATAACAATAATAATCTCATCATACTTTTTCCACAATAGATGACTTACCAATGGGTTATATAATACATTTAAAATCAATGTTGGAAAACATGAAATATTTTTAAAGTTACCTTCACTGATGAGATGTAATAGGATCCTTGGAATTGCTGTTTCACTGTTAATTGATGATATTAAAAATCTGTTAAAATACGTCAAAAGGGAATGGGGATGTAGCTCAGTGGAAGTTGTGTGTTTAGCATGATTGGGTTCGATTCCCAGCACCAAAAAAGGGGGGAGGGGCAAAAGGCTGAAAATCTCTTCTTTAACATATTCATGTGCAACAGCTACAAAGGTAGACCAATACAGGTGATTTGTTCTGAAGACTCAAATTCTAGGGCCAGGAGTAGGCTGAGGCACAGGAGGTTTAAGGCTTCTGGGGCAAAAAATTTAGAGGCATTTGCCTGACTCCAAGAGTGCTTGCCCTTAAATTTTGCACCCTGGTTCCCTCACTCCCTCACCCTAATTCAAATGTCCTAATGTCAAATACAATTAACATGATTAATGTGAGGTCATTTTCCAAATTCTACTCTTCATAAAATTTCAAACAAAGTACAATTTTGTTTGTACCAAAGCTGAATTCCTGGAAAATTCTTGGAATTTCATAATGTCTAGTAATTTGTTGTCATTATTACTAACTTTTAACTTATGATGAGAAATCATGACTTTTTAAAGGCCTGTTATGTATTTTCTGTTTCCTCCACAGGAAAAAATGTGTATTTTCTAATTGTGACATGCAGAATTCTACACGTTAGTCAAGTTTGTTAATTGTGTTTTCATCTCTTTTTTTGGGTTTTTTTTTTTTGGTACTGGAGGTTGAACCAGGGGCACATTACTACTGAGAGACATTCCCCAGTCCTTTTCATTTTTTTGTTTTGAGACAGGGTCTCATCAAGTTGCTCAGGCTGGCCTCAAACTTGTGTCCCTCCTGCCTCGGCTTCCTGAGTACAGGCGCACACCACCACATCAGGTTATACTTGCTATTATTTTTTTACTTTAACCAATTAAAAGTTAAAGGAATGAATTAAAATTTCTCATGATGATGTTGGATGTCAGTTACTCTCTGTAGCACTTCTATTAGCTTTTTCTTCGTGTATTTCAAGACTATTGCATCAGGTGAATGGATGGTTTTAAAAACCTTTATCACTTTGAAATGATCCTCTCCATCTCTAATGATTCTTTCAGTGCCATTTTATCTGGTCTTTATACACCTACACCTGCTTTTTTTTTTTGCCTTCTATTTTCAACCTTAGATTGTTGCTATATTTTAGCTATGCTCTGTGTCTTTGTTTCATTTTGTGGTGCTAGGGATTGAACCCAGGAACATTCTACCTCTGAGCTACACCCCCAGCCCTTTTTATTTCTTATTTGGAAACAGGGTCTCACCAAATTGCTGAGGCTGGCTTTGAACCTGTGATCCTTTTGTCTCAGGCTCCCAAGTACTGGAATTACAAGCATGCACCACCACGCCTGGTGTACTCTATCTTCTTACAGCCTAGTTTCTAGTGATATCATGCCAGTTCACATATTACATCCTTCTGCTCACATGTTTCCAATTGTCCCTTCCCCATCTTTATGCAATTACTGTGACACATTTTACTTCTGTATAGTTAGAAGCCCCCAAATTCACTGAATAATTTTTTTTAAATGTCAATTGTCTTTTAAAAAAGATTTGAATGAGCCGGGCGTGGTGGCGCACGCTTGTAATCCCAGTACTTTGGGAGGCAGAGACCAGAGGATCCGGGTTCGCGGCCAGCCTCAGCTCTCTCTATCTCTCTCTCCCTGTCTTTCTCTCTCTCTCTCTCTCTCTCTCTCTCTCTACTGAGTGAGGCCCTCCACAACTTCGTGAGACCCGGTTTCAAAATAAAGTATAAAAAATAGGGCCGGGGTGTAGCGCGGAGGTAGAATGCCCCTGGGTTCAATCCCCAGTACCGCAAAAAAAAAAAAAGATTTGAATGAAGAAAAAATTTCTGACCTATGTACCCACATTGTTATCATTTCTGGTTCTTTTCTTTCCTTTACATAGATAGCCTAAAAAATTATTTTACCATTGTGTGTGTGTGTGTGTGTGTGTGTGTGTGTGTGTGTGTGCGTGTGTGATATTGGGGATTGAACCCAGGGGCATTCTACCCCTGAGCTACACCCCCATTTCTTTTAATTTTTTATTTGGAAAAAGGCTCTCACTAAGATGCTGAGAGCCTCACTAAGTTGCTGAGTCTGGCTTCGAACCTGAAATTCTCCTGTCTCAGCCTTGTAAGTACTGGGATTACAAGTGTGTGCCATCATGTCTGGCTTTTCATTATATCTGAAATATATTTATGTTAATTAGTTAGAGTTCTAGGTGCACACACAGGTTTGTACACACACACACACACACACACACAGAGTTCTTTGAAGATACTGTTCCACTGTCTTCTCACTTGCATTGCTTCCAGTGAGAAATCTGCTATCATCCTTACCTTTATTCTTTGGTTATAGCATCCCACCCCCCACCCTCTGGCTTCTTTTAAGATTTTCTCTTTATCACTTATTTCGACCAAATTGATTATGATTGGCTTTGGTGGAAGTTTCTTTCTCTTGTTTCTTCTTAGGGCTCATTGCCTTTTTTTTTTTTTCATCAAATTTGGAAAGTTTTCTGCACTGCCCCCTTTGGAAACTCTAATTATATACACATTCTATCACCAGAAATTGTCCCAGAGCTAATTGACACACTGTTCATTTTCTTTTTATGTCTTTGAGAACCTGTTTCATATTGCATTTCTGTTGCTGTGTCCATAAGTTCATTATTTTTTCCACAGGGCTTTGTGTGCTGTTAATACCATTTGGTGTACTTTCCATCTCTGAGATTGTGGTTTTCATTCCTAGAAGTTATATCTGGTTCTCTGTTTTTCTCTTAATACCATGTTCAATCTTTCTTCTAGCTATTTTAGCATATAGAATAGAGTTATAAGGTTTAAATGTCCTTGTCTGCTCATTTTAACATCTTTGTCATTTCTGATTGATTGATTGATTGATTGATTAGTTTTGATCAACTTATTTTTTCCTACACATTATAGGTTGTATTAGTCCCCTTCTTTTTATGCCTGACAGTTTATTACATACCAGGCATTGTAAATTGTATTGTATTGAGTGCTAGATATTTCGTATTTTAAAATAGTTTGAACTTTTTCCAATATGTAATTAAGTTACTTAGAAACAGTTTGATCCTTTGGTGTCCTGCTTTTAGGATTTGTTATGCAAGATAGCAACATAGTTAGTCTAGGATTAATTATCCCCACTGCCAAGACAAGGCCCTTCTCTCCAAAGCCCTGGGAATTGTGTGAACGTCCAATCTGTCTGGGGGGACCAGCTGCTGCTGCTTCTCAACCTGTATGAGGCTGTATCCTGTTCTCTTTAATCATTTTTGGTGGGTTTCCCTCTTCAATTACTATTATGGCAGTTTCCTCAAATGCATGGTCTGATCAGTAATTTACTGACTATCCGAGGGCAATTCTCTGTAGTCCAGAATTCCATTTTGTGGGACTGTCTTCTCTCTGGTGCCCTGGTTGACGTGAAGTTCAGCCATGTTCTTCTCCCTGGATCCTTAGCTCCCATCTCTTCAACTCCGGGAGGCCACTGTTCTCCACCTAGGTTCCCCCCCTTATGGCCTGAGTATTCTCCAAGGCGGGAAAATCGTTAAGATTTACCTCATTTGTTTCCTGTTTGCCAGGAATCACTGTCCTTTGTTGTTAGATGCCAGTTGCCAGTGTCTTCAAGGCCGTTTTTTTCTATCCAGTTTTCTGTTCTTTCCAATAAAGAGTAAAGCTGGTTCCTGTTGCTTCATCTTGTATACAAAAGAAGTCCATATGCCTTTTGAACAACATATATCTAGATTAAATATATATAGAGATTAAATATATATACATTAAAAACATATACTATATCTATCTATCTATAATCTATGATGGTGCTGAGGATTAAACTCTTGGCAAGTACGCTAAGACTGAGCTACATCCTTAGCTCACAATTTTTCAATATTGGATTTTAAATTGGTAACTGTAGTCTATTTATATTCAACATTATTACTTAGACATGTTTCTGCAAACTAACCTTATTTTTTGTTTATTTTACCTTTTCTGTTTCTTTTGAATGCTTCCTCTATTTAAAAAAACTGATACTTCTCTTAAGACAAGAAATCAGCAAATTCTTTAAGTTTATTAGTATTCCTACACAAAAAAAATGCCCATCATGCTGGGCGTGGTGGTGCACATCTGTAATCCCAGTACTTGGGAGACAGGAGGATCATAAGTTCTTCTCAGCCAGTCTCAGCAACTTAGTGAGACCCTGTTTCAAAATAAAAAAATAAAGCCGGGCATGGTGGCGCACGCTTGTAATCCCAGTACTTTGGGAGGCTGAGACTGGAGGTTCCAGGTTCGCAGCCAGCCTCAGCTCTCTCTCTCTCTCTCTCTTTCTCTCCCTGTCCTTCTCTCTCTCTCTCTCTCTCTCTCTCTCTCTCTCTCTCCTTAGTGAGGCCTCCGCAACTTTGTGAGACCCGGTTTCAAAATAAAGTATAAAAAATAGGGCCGGGGGTGTAGCGCGGAGGTAGAACACCCCTGGGTTCAATCCCCGGTACCGCAAAAAAAATAAATAAATAAATTAAAAATAAAAAAATAAAATAGGGTTGGGGGTATAGCTCAAAGGTAGAACACCCCTGGATTCAATCCCCTGCACCACACACACACACACACACACACACACACACACACACACACAATACCCATCATGTAATTTTTCCCTCAATGGTTAATTCTGAATTATTATGAATATATTTACTCTCTTTCTTTGGTCTTAAATAAATGGCTGCTATAGTTTGTACATAAAATATCCCCCGAAGAGTCTTGTGTTGAAGGTGTTGTCCCCAGTGCAGCAGTATTGAGAAGTGGGCTTTGAGGAAGTGATTGGCGCCTGAGGCTCTGACCTCATCTGTGGGCTAATCCACGGAGAGCCAAACAGACCGCTGGGAGGAGGAAGCTATAGGCAGGTGGGGCGCGGTTACTGGAGGAAGTAGATCACTGGGGCGTGCCCTTGGGGATCTTCTCTCTCTTCTCTCCTCTCCTCTTCTCTCCTCCCTTTCTCCTCTCTTCTCTCCTCTCTCTCTCTTCTCTCCTCTCTCCTCTCTCCTCTCTCCTCTCTCCTCTCCCCTCTCCTCTTTCTCTCTCTCCTCTCTCCTCTCTCCTCTCTCCTCTCCCCTATCCTCTCTCTCTCTCTCTCCCTCTCTCCCTCCATCCCTCCCTCT
>PVJS01034960.1:0-21286 GCA_004027185.1 Glis glis
ATCGTGTGTGTGTGTGTGTGTGTGTGTGTGTGTGTGTGTGTTTTACTGGGGATTGAACCCAGAGACATTCTACCACTGGGCTACACCCCTAGCCTTATTTTATTTCTTATTTTGAAACAGGGTCTCACTAAGTTGCTGAGGCTGGCCTCGAACCTGTGATTCTCCTGTCTCAACCTCCCAAGTACTAGGATTACAGATGTGAACCACCACACCAGCTTATATTTGTTTTCTATGACTTTCTGGCTAGAGGATGTTCAGTACCACTTCTTGAGTCACCAATTAACTTCACACCCAAACCACATACCTTACCTAACTCTCACCCTCAGAGTCTACTATGTACCTGCCCTAATCACCCAGGGCCAGGTACTAGATAACTAGGCAGAGTTACTATGCCCCAGAGGCTTAGAAGTGAGTCCACAGGGAGTCCGTGAAATTTGGCTAAGCACCCCTCTCAGCCCCATTGCTCACCATATATAAATTGCCCGTAAAGCCCCAGCTCACTATTACACTGGTTGTCCACAGACTCCTGAGTGGGCCCTGTGTGACAGCCTTCTTTCTTTTGGAGCTATAAGATATTTTTGTATTTCCTTTTTACGAATGTCATTTTATTTTGTCCTGCTTCTGAGAACCTTTATATTTTTTAGAACCATATGTAAACTCCTAAACTTCACCCGTGTGCAGACTTCCTTAGGAAGTAGGTGGAGGATCTGTGTCACACAATGAAGAAACAGACAGACAGAGAAAAGTAGAATCCTGGAAGAGTGAAGTCTAATCCAGGAGTTGGGTGAAGAAACATGAAGTGACACTTAGAAAATAAGATTACAGAGCAAATTGTCCAGATGGGAGAAGGACCAAGAGCTATAGAAGGGCAGTCCCTGGGGTCCAGAAGGTAGTGTACTGATGTGCTACAGTATTTGGAAAATATATAGATAGGTTCTCTACAGGTCTGCTAGAGTAGCATAAAAAAAATCAGTTAGAGGTGAGAAAATGCCTATAATCTCAGTACTTGGGAGGCCTAGACAGGAGGATCTCAGGTTTGAGGCCAGCCTCAACAATTAAGCAAGACCCTCAGCAACTTAGCCAGAACCCGTTTCAAAATAAAAAGTCAGCTGGGCATGGTGGCGCACACTTGTAATCCCAGTACTTGAGAGGCTGAGACAGGAGTATCACAGGTTTGTAGCAAGCCTCAGCAACTTAGCAAGGCCCTCCACAACTTAGTGAGACCGTGTTTCAAAATAAAAAATAAGATATGACTAGGGGTGTAGCTCAGAGGTAAAATGCCCCTGGGTTCAATCCCCAGTACCACACACACACACACACACACACACACACACACACACACACAATTAAATTAAATTAAATTTAAAAAATGAAAGGCTGAGGGTGCACCGGTATAGCTTGGAGGTAATGGAGGTAAGACACTTGAGTTCAGCCGGGCGTGGTGGCGCACGCTTGTAATCCCAGTACTTTGGGAGGCAGAGACCGGAGGATCCGGTTTGCGGCCAGCCTCAGTGCTCTCTCTCCCTGTCTCTCTGTCTCTCTGTCTCTCTCTCTCTCTCCTTAGTGAGGCCCTCTGCAACTTCGTGAGATCCGGTTTCAAAAATAAAGTAGAACGCCCCTGCGTTTAATTCCCGGTACCGCAAAAAAAAAAAAAAAAAAAAAAAAAAAAAAAAAAAAAAAAAAAAAAAAAAAAAAAAAAAAAAAGACACTTGAGTTCAATCTCCAGTACTAAAAGAAAATGTAAATAATAATAGTAATAATAAGTACGAAAAAGTAAAGCAAGCAAAATGAAACAATTATTAACTGTGAGGAAACAATTTATAATATGGAAGAAAAATTAAATTATAATTCTTGATTATATTTATATATAAAAATAATATAAACTAATCAATACCTAATAGATACAGAAGAACTAGGGAGAGGGAAGGAAGGGGAAGGAAAGCTATAAGAACAGACATCTCAAACATGGTAGAAGAAATTCAGCAGAAAGTTTGATGAATCAAGAAATAGCATTCTACCACCATTATGTAGAAATAGGGAGGCAAAAACTAGAGGATTTCTCTAAAAATTCTGAAAGTGTTTGGTTCCAGAGTGAGAGGACAAACTCAAAACTGCAAAACATTTCTGCTTTAATTTAAACAACATTTTTAGCAAGGAGTAGCCAAGTCATTATTTAGAGTTATGCACTGTTCTAATATTCTGATGTGTGTGTGTGTGTGTGTGTGTGTTACTGTGTTACTGAAGATTGAACCAGGAGCATTCTGCCTCTGAGCTACACCCCACGCCCTTTTTATTTTTTTATTTTGAAACAGGGTCTCACTAGGTTGCTGAAAGTATCACTACATTGCAGAGGCTGTCCTCAAACCTGCAATCCTCCTGTCTCAGCCTCCCAAGTACTGGGATCACATGCCTATGCCACCACGCCCAGTTAATATTCTGACTCTTGATCTTTTTGAGCAATAAATGAATAGTGGCTTATATTTATATTTTTTCATATTTAGTTTTCTTTGCCTTTTTTGCTAGAGACCCAGTAGTCATGCCATCCCAAACTGAAGCTGAACTATGATCCAATTAACATATTTCAAGGAAATAAGCAGCTTTGAATTAGTGTCAGTGTTTCATATTTCTCTTTTCTGAATAAAAAGGAACTAAATACACTTTTCTTGTTTCTGAACTAAATGAATGCTAAATACTGCTTTCCCTGAGTAGTAGAACTGTCTGTATGAGAGCAGGCTTAAGAATCACAACAAACCATAGGGTTAAAAATCAACTCGGATACCTTAGAAACGCCCACCCTTTGGTTACACCACTGCTAGAGGGTAACTCGGGGTTGGCTTTTCCATTACAAACAAGAGGATGTTTGTACTTAAAATATTAAATTTGTAATTTTTCATGGATTCAGAGACCCAAAAGCAATGAGCATATTTTTAGAAAATAAAATAAAATAAATAGAAGTATGTTATTTCATAATTGGAAATAACACAGTGCCCTTTGCAGAAAATTGTAGAGAAGGAGGGAGGAAAGTGGGGGGGATGGTTAAGAACATGGACTATAATCATTCTTGATATACTATTCATTTTTTAACCCCCCAAAAAACCAGATTTTCAATGCTGAGATGCCTATTCCATAGTATGCTCATAAAACACAAGCTAATTAGAATACATATTATATGCATATATATAAATATACAATGCACATATTAATTTCTTTGGATAAGCTCAAAATACCTAAATGATAATATACAGCATTCTTGGAACACATTTGAACCATTCAGTTTCAAGTGTTCTATGTAGCAATATCTAAAGTCAGAGACAGTATCTCATTTAATTCTCTGGGAGAAAAAAAAAGTTAATGAGTCTGACTCAGACATCGAAAAACTTGTGAAAATACAATTACCTAATGGTTGATAACATCTGTAACTGAGGAGGATGAGAGATACAACACAGACATATTAGCACTCTCAGAAAAAAGAAGTTTCTCCAACCAATTACGATGTCTTAGAATCTAGATAGTGGATCATAGAGGATTAGAATCCATTTATAGTTAAGACAGGACTGCACAGACAGGGTAAAGATGCAGGTAGGAAAACAAAATCATCTACATAATATTGAAAGAGACCAGATAGCTGGATACACAGGCAGGTTTGGAAGGTAATGCTTAATACCATCATTCCCAGATTTTTGTGTGTGTGTGTGTGCTGTCCATCAAACCCAGTACCTCACATGTGCTGGGCAAGCATTCTAACCACTGAGCCACACCACCAGTCTGATGCCATAGCTCTCAAACTTTGTGTGCATGAAAACAGACTACATGGCATTTCAAACCACAGATGTTTCTGATTCCCTAAGTTTAGGGTAGGAGTAGAAAATAGTGAACCGAGGTGAGCTGTTGGGCTCCCAGAAAACAGTGATGGTTCAGAACACTTTTGTTTTCTAACCACCCTTTGTCCTTCTGTGTTCCAGGAAATGACTTTCTATAAAGTTATGCTTATGCTATTACTCAGGAAACCACACTTGGAAAATTGCCTTCCTGCTGTTATTACAGGTGATTGGGAGAATGTCTGGGATGGGATATTAGGCCAGATAGAGGCTGTTACGTATGTAAAGCTGGTAAGTAGACTAAGTAACAATCTTCTCAGGTGAAAATTAGGACCCTCCCTTCTAGGGAATAGAGGGAAGGTGAGGTTCCTTCCATAGACTATGCCTCATGGCTTTTGTAGCATGTGTAGGGAGTCATCCTAAAAAATAGTGTGACCATCACCCATGGAAAAGGCCACAGAGAAGGAAAGGGGTCATCCATGCCGAGGAAAGTGATCCTAGCTCTCCAGAAATCGAGGTTAGCCCTTCTGTATCATTGCTACCAGAGTAAGTCACGGTGACGGTGACGATCTCTTTGTTCATTGAGGCATAATTATGTAGTACATTTGAGCTATACAAACAAAAAAGCCTCAAACTCTATTTTAACTTGAGGATACAAAGACAAAAATGACAAACAGAACTCATGCTTAAATAAACACTTGGCAATGTTTTAAACATTGCCTCGGTATTGATCTCTCGTGTCAGCAGAGTTAACAATTTGGGTCCTGTGTCGTGGACCAGCGGTGCAGGCGTTCTCTTGCATTACAAACCTTGCGGTGTGACATTTCCATCTTTGGCCCAGCATTAATGATGTTCCATGCTGACCCTCTTGTGTGAAGGCAGAGCTGGAGAGTGCGGCTTTGAAAGCAGTGTTTACATGAATGTTTGATAAGCATCTGTCAGCGCCTAGCACTCTACAAGCCTAGGAACACAAAAGAACCAGGGAACCCTGGAGCTTCTGCCACCTGAACGCTTCATCTGGTGTGTTTGCTGAATTTCAAATCAGCACTGAGATTGTTCTCTTTGTAGCTCAGATTGTAATTTATGTATTATTTACTCAGAAAATAGAACAAATGATAAAAGACAATTACTCTTTCTAAAAAGGGTTTTGAATGGGGAGGTCAGAATTCTTTTAATGCACACTTATCTTGCCACATTTTGCTTTATCCCACTGGACACAAAATATCATGCAGATTGAAAGAGATTTGACAGGTTAAACTCAGTTTTAAGAGTACTGACTGTGATCTTCTTTTCTCCCCCAAATCATTATTCATTTATCCTTTGAAAGAAAAGATGGTGCTCAGGAAAGACTTTGTATGCATACAACCAGAACATTCTGTATTTAGTGTGTCTTAATGTGTGCAAAGACAAAACCCCCAATTTGCACATACTCATTGCTTTGAAGTTTTTTGAGAGACTCACACCTTTATTTTGGCAATGCTTCTTGTACTCTTTATTCAATAATTCATGTCCCCTGAAATAGGACTGGTGACAACATTTTGTTTTTGACAATTCGGAGACATAATAAGTTAAAATTGTTGTGGTGCCAGAAATATCAACTTCATACCCTTAAAATAATATCTCTGAAAATTTAGTGGTATTTCTGCCACAGAGAAATGGATAAAACAGCTTACGGGTGTCTGGTATTCCATAAATATCAGATTAGATTATAAAAATACAACAGTTAGTATTAGAGTCCTCTGCATATTACACTGTCCTAATAAAATCATGTATATAAATATGCTTTCATTAGAGTGAAGTCCTTCAAAAAGAAAAGAAAGGGAAATATTGAAAATAGAGGACAAGACAAGAAATCTAATGACCTGGAGGTGCCTTTCATCTTTCCTGCTGACTGGTTGTGTTAAATTGACTGAGTTGTGTGATCTTTCTCAGCGTGATAAAATTGTTTGAATTTCCGGATCAAGCTATTCTTGAAGCTAGTTCCATCCCTTAGATTTCTAATTTACATGAACCAATACATTCTTTAGAAACTACAACAAAAACATTTAAGTTAGTTTGAAACTGTTCTAACTTGCAACTGAAAGACTTTTGAATAATGTGTCATTTCCATTTAAGGATGAATTTGCCAACCTAATGTGTATAAGATATTCAATTTAGTGTATCTTGTTTCTTTTAGACTGATCCATTCTCTCTTCTTTTTATGATTTGGATATCCCAAAAATATGTGTTAAGATTAGTCATTTATACTTTTAACCGATATTTCCAATACTGTATTAATTTTTTAAATTGTTAAACTAGGATTCTGCACCTGTATTGACTTTTTGAAAATGCCTTTCTAAAGAAGGGGATTTATTGATTAAGATATCACCTTCCAACACACACACACACACACACACACACACACACACACATTCTAGAACATAAAAGATCTATTGTGGGCAAAATTAATTCCAATTAATCAGTTGGAATTCTATTTTTATAAGTTATTCATATTAGCAAGATTTATGCGTATATACCACTGGGCAATACCTTCCTATTGATCTAATGACAACTTTAGTTTTCTGATCAATCCTTTAAGGGCTAACCCTGCAAAATAGCAGATTCACTATATAATGATTCCCTCCCACCACCATCCTGACTGTGACACCTATGCGGATATGATCTTATAAAATTTAATTTTGAAAAATTGCTCTGTGATATTTGAGCATGATTTCAGAAAGAATTTCTTTTTGCATCTTTACAATAAATATACAGGAGCAACATATGGGGCTTTGCAAAAATTGCTTCTTAGATGTAACACGAAGAAAGATCAAATAAGAATAAGCTTGGGAGATGCTAAATTTTACTCTGCTAAACAGGTATTGTTCTTAAATTACATCTCAGAATGTTTAAGACTGTTAACATAAACAGACCAATTTCACCACAACCTTTCCCTCCCCACCCCACACCCCATGGACTATCTCTAGGGGCATACTTTGGGAAACATCTGACAATTGTGTTGTGTGAACTACTGCAGTGGGCCTCAGGACAAGAAGAGTTCACAGCCAAATCATAGGTAGCCAGGAATTTAAGTCTTATAGTCTACATTTTATTTCTTCATAAAATATATCAGGGTAGTAAAGATTTTAAAAGTGGGTGTGAGATTTTCATATTTGTGATAAGGATGATCATTCTGAGAAGCCTTTTGGGTCAGTCAGCTTTCGGTCACTGTGAAAAAATACCTGAGAAAGTCAACTGAAAGGAGGGAAGATGTATTTGAGTTCTCAGCTGCAGAGGATTCAGTCCATGGTTACTGGCTCCATTGATTTGGGGCCTGTGCTGAGGAAGAGCGTCAGGACAGAGAAGGCATGATGGAGTAGCAGAAAATCCACCTGGTGGCATCCTGGAGAGAGAGAGAGAGAGAAAGAGAGAATACTGATCCCAATAATATGACTTCAAGGACCCACTCATTCAACAAGGTCACACGTCCTACAGTTTTTGTCACCTCCCAATGGGCCACTCAGCTATGAACCCATCAATGGACTAAACTATAGATGAGGTTAGAGTCCTCAAGAGCCAATCATTTCCCAAGAGCCCCTCCTCTGAACAAGGCTTCATTGGAGATCAAGTCTTCAACACATGAGACTTTGGGGACAGACATATCAGATACCAACCCTGACACTTGATAGAACCAGATACACATTACGGTGTTAATCATTGGAGTGACATGGGCTTTATTATGACAAAGAAAGCATATGTGACTATTTTGTTTTCTTTAATTTTTTCCATATTTTTCAAACTAAATGATAAGTAGGTTTATTATTATAACTTTGAAAAGTAATAGCTCTTCATAAAGAAAAGTTCAAAAACTTAGTTTTAGAATAATGGATTAAGTATGGAGAAAAGATGAGGGAATTGATGCAAAAATAATAGGAAAAAAATACAACACTATGATTGATGTTATTACAGGAATGAAAGAAGAAATGTTTGTTAAGCAGCTTCGATGCATATGTGTATATTTAGACATGATAAATATTTAGATTTGGAAAATGACGGGATGAGTAGGTTTCCTCGATTGTGTTGAGATGAAAATAAATCACTGCCATCTCAGCACTTATTTGGGGAAAGAAAATTAATGTGCGTGAATCCACTTAAAATAATTAAATGCTGCATTGTATGGAATTGACTGGAAGAGGAAATAGAGTTTATAGAAGGGGAAATTAATGATATGCAGAAAAGTCTGAGGAGTAAGGAGTAGGCGATGACCAGGAAGATTTAGACAAATAAAGGTGAGTTGCAAGGATAACCAAAAACAAGAGTTGAAGGAATCCTGACCTGCAGGAAAGAAAATGAGAGAGAAATCTGGTCTCACTGAGGTTGCTACTATAGGAGCTGGTGTATGGCTCCAGGAAACAGACAATGAGCTCCTTCTACTTTACTTGGAATAAAATATCTCACTTTATTGAATTCACCTTGAAAATTTAACTAAATTAATGGTCTACAAGATATCACTTCCCTGAATGTTACATAGGAGTCCTGAGTAGTTGGCTTTGAAGGATGAAGCAGAGCTGACCCTCAAAGAGACAGGGATTGAGAGTTCATAACAAGAGAAGTGTGAGAACTTGGGAGTCTGGAAGGGTTAGGAGAGAAAACTAAGGATGAAATCAATTAGAGCTATAAGTATGATTAGATGTGAGGTCTTATGCTAAGTGAAATAGAAAGGCTTTGGAGTAGTAAGCAAGGCAGTAACAGTCTGATTTACATTCTGGAAAGCTTTTTCTAGACACCGAATAAAGAATTGATCAAAGAGAGAAAGAGTAGAAAGAGTGTCAGCTTTGAAGGCCAGAGCTGTAGTCTGGGAAAAAGATTCAGATGAACCACTCAGGAGCTCTGACAGCAGATGATAAAAACAGCAGGTAGACTGGTGATAGATTTTGTAGGTAAATCAACAGGGCATAAAAGTTGAATATAACATGAAGGAGATGAAGTCATTATTATAATTTTCAGGGTTTTCAGTTTAGTGTTAACATTTATGGCAAAGGGGGGAATATAATATAGTAAATAATCTTGAACAATTCTAGACTTAAAAAAAGTAAAAGTAAATGGATATAAGAAGATGCTACTGAAAGAGGGAGTACAGATTTAGAAAAAATTAAATTTGTTATAGGTCCATATTTGAGAATATGGGCCTGGATTAAGGTCATGCATGTGTGGACATGGGAATATTATTCAAAGCATGGTTCTCAGAGGCCTAGCTGGGAGAGAAGTTCCAGGAAGAGTTTCCAATACTTTTGTTCTCTATCATTTACTCGGAGGATTCATGATTTACCTGCAGTCATTGGGCAAGTTTAACCTTTGGAAAGTCATTCCCCTTCAGCTGTCTGTTTCCTTAATCTTAAAAGAGGATAAATAAAGAGATACACCTCATCAAGCACTAGACAGATTTAGTTTCTGAACCAAATGATAAATTTAGTCTTTTCTTGTTGTGTTAGTGGAAAGAAATCACATAGCTGGAGCAAGTCTGTGAAAGATTCAGGATTAACAGTTGAGATTTACTCTCTGATAGTAAGTGGAGGATTTGTGGAGACGAGTTCTGAAAGTAATTAACACTTGGCAAATAACACTTCAGCGAGTTGCAAGAGAAGTTTTTTTTTCCTGAAATACTAAAATTGTTGCTAGAAAGAAAATTGTACACTTTTGCAACATGGTTGTACATGTGGTTAAAATTTTAATCATAATAAATTGCATCTAATTTGACTTCACTAAAAGGAGACTGATCTGAATTAATAAAAAAATGGAAATCTTTCTTAAAGCTATACTACTTTAATGTTCAAATAATTGCTCAAAATAATAACAAAATTATTGCCATATACTCTAGCCCCAAAATGTGTTTAATAATTTGGAAAGGATAATTTTAAGTTCTTAAATAGCGTTACTTGAAAACATTTTTGAATGCATTTAAGTTATTTCTGAGAGAATAAGTTTCACATAAATGATACCCCTAAATATATACACAAGTCAACAATAATCTTGTTTATCATGAAGAATATGTAAATATTATTTTCCCTATTTCCTCTGAATTAAAAGCAATTTCAAGTGACTACAATTTATATTCATCAACTATTATGTAAAAGATCATTTAATAATATTTTACTAACTGTGCATAAAAGCAGACAAAATTATGTTTCTTAAAAAAGCCTTTTTTATTCAGATATATTAAAGCTTAAAATGTAAATCAGTTTTTAAATTATCATAAAAATAACAAAATATTAAAATTAGAAACTTTGTAGACCTTTTATTTGACATATTTCTTTAATACTTTTTAATCAGCTAAAAATATCTTTATTTTCACACCCAAGGGTAATAATTTATGTATAAAGTATGTATTTCTCTAATATAAGTTCTATATTTTGCGTGTACCAGTTCATTAGAATGCATGCAGACAAACCCAGGGGGAAATTTTAAATAGTCTATATTATTTTTTCTGGAAGTGTAAAGAGTGAAATGCTAATTGATATTTGTTCTGTTTTTCTCCAAGCTGTGAAATAAATTGTGCATTATATACTACACTACTAGATCACCATGACAAAATCCTGGCAGGGGCAAAGTCTAATAGCTATATGCAGATACAGTTTTTTATATAGATGCAAATATATTTGTCAGCATGAGTTTGTCAACATATATGGATATTCATGCTGCAATTTATAAAAGTCTTATAAAGTGACTTTCTACAAGAATCTGTTATTTCTATTAGACAATTTTATTTATAAAATCTATAAAATCTCAGGCCATTCCAGACTTAAATATTCACTACTTTACAATGCTGAAAAGCAAGAGAAATACAGAAATGCATTAAACAAAATCCCATACAATGGCCTTCAAAAGGTTCCATTATTTGTGCAAAACAGTGATAATCTCTAGAACCTCTTTACTTTGTCGATTTATTCCTTACTCCTATGCTTGCACCTAAAAAATATGAACCCATAAAATCTCCAGAAACCCTGGTAGAGAACCTACATCATTAACTCCAATGCCTTCAGCATGCTTTCTGCTTCCCTGGACAAACTCATCTATTGCATCCTTAGCTCTAGGAGCTTCAGGCCTCTTTTATTTCTTTATTTTTATGCAGTCCTGGGCACGGAACCCAGGGGCATTGTACCTCTGAGCTACACCCTCAGCGCTATTTTATTCTTTATTTTGAAACAGGGTCTCACTAAGTTGCGGAGGGCCTTGCTAAATTGCTGAGTCTGGCCAGGAACCTGTGATCCTCCTGTCACAGTCTCCCACGTACTGGGCTTCTCCAGGACTCTTCAAAAGGCCATAGGGCATTTCAGAAAATGCTCTCTGCCAACACATCCAAGTGCACTTCTCACCACTCTGCTTTATAGTACACTGTAGGAAGACGGCCCCTGGAGATAATCTCATGGCCCTGCACCTGCTCACAGTGCTCCCTATGTCTGGAATAGTCTCTCTGTGGATCAACTGATTACATGGTTGTGCATAAATACAGGTTCCATCTCCTCCAGAGGAGGAGGTTGCTAAGGTTCTTATCTTCACCACTTATCTGTGTTTGCTTTTTCCTCGGTTCTCATAAGGTCCTGTACATGTTGCAAGCACTACACTAAACCAAACACACGCATGTGTCTATTTTTTTAGTTCATTCTATTCTGTTGCCATATGTCTTTAGCATGTTGCTGCTGCCAGATCCTTTAATGACACAGGAGTACTGAAGTCTGCATTGATGGATTCACCTCATCCCCCTTGCAGTTCTATCAGGGTAATTTTTTTATTACATATATATATATATTTTTTTTTTGCAGTACCAGGGATTGAACCCAGGGGCGTTCTACCTCCGCGCTACACCCCCAGCCCTATTTTTTATATTTTGAAACCGGGTCTCACGAAGTTGCAGAGGGCCTCACTAAGGAGAGAGAGAGAGAAAGAGAGAGAGAGAGAAAAAGAGAGAGAGAGAGAGAGAGAGAGCTGAGGCTGGCCGCGAACCCGGATCCTCCGGTCTCCACCTCCCAAAGTACTGGGATTACAAGCGTGCGCCACCACGCCCGGCTTTATTACATATTTTGATGCTCTGTGCATACATATGAAGGACTGACACCTTGGAGAACTGACACCTTTATCATCATGCAATGCCCCTCTCTATCCCTGACAACTCTTCACTCTGAATTCTGTTTCGCTTGATGTTAAAATAGCTACTCTAGCTTTCTTTTTATTAGAGTTAGCATGGTAAATCTCTCTCTAGACCTTTACCTTTAATCTATATGTGTTTTTATTGTTAAAGCAGGTTTCTTATAGACAACATAGCATTCGGTCTTGTGATTTTATCTATTCAGTTTCTGTTTTTAATTAGTGTATTTATGACATTAATATTTAAAATGATTATTAATGTAGCTGGATTAATACCGTTCTTTCTCCCTTCCTTCCTTCCTTCATTCCTTCTTTCCTTCCTTCCTTCCTTCCTTCCTTCCTTCTTTCCTTCCTTCCTTTCTTCTTTCCTTCCTTCCTTTTTTTCTTTTTTGTGGTACTGGAGATTCAACTCAGGGACAGTCTACCTTTGAGCTACACCACAAGCCCTTTTTTATTTTTTGTTTCTTTGAAACAGAGTCTCATTAGGTTGCTGAGGGTCTCACTAAATTGCTGAGGCTGGTCTTGAACTTGCGATCCTTCTGTCTCAGCCTCCCAAGTACTGGGATTACAGACATGTTCCACCATGCCTGGCTACTGTTATTTTTTTTTTCATTGTTCTGGTTCTTTTTTAACCTTTTGCTCTTTTCCTACTTTCTCTGGTTTTAATTGAGCAATTTAAATATTTTATTGCCTTTTAGCATATGTATGTATGTATGCATGTATGTGTATATATATATATATTTATATATATATGTAAGTTTTTAAGTAATTGCCTTTGGGGTTGCAATTCCAAATAATTAAAGGCAAATAATAGAGAAGTAACCCAAGTGTCTTCCTCAAATTATATTCTATACTTCATGAGTAGTAGAAGTAACTTTAACGAAATACTTCCAATTCCTCCCTCTCATCTCTTGTATCATTGCTGACATTCATTTCATTTGTATGTAAGTTTTAATTACCCAATAAATTGTTGCTTTTATTACTCTGGACAAACTGATAATATGTTAGATTAAAACTAGAAAAATTAAAATATTTACCTTCATTTATTTCTTCTTTAATGCTTTTCCTTTTTTTCAGTAGATCAGAGTTTCCGACCTGTGTGATTTTTCTTCTTTCCAAAGAATTTATTTTAATTTATTTTTGCTACATAAGCTGTTGACAAATTTCCTCAGTTTTTATTTGTCTGAGAAAATCTTCATTCCTTGTTCACCTTTGAAGGATAATTTTGCTGTAAGCAAAATTTTAGATTGTCTTTTCTTAAAAAAATTCAGCACTTTAAATATTTCACTCCACCGTTCTTGCTTGTATAGTTTACAATGACAAATCCAATGGAATTCTTACCCTGAATCCTCTCTAGGCAAAGATCCCCCAGCCCCACCCCAGATTCTTCATGATTTACTCCTTGTCTTAGATTTTCTGCAGTTTCATAGGATATGCCTAGGTGACGACTTTTTGGTGTTTACTAAAATTTTGCTGTTCTCTAAAATTTCTGGATCTGTGGCTTGGTATCATTAATTTTGGAAAATCCGTTGTCATTATTGCTTCAAATACTTATTTTTTCAATTTATCTCCTTACATTTCATTATAGGTATATTGCCTTTATTAATTATCTTGGGTTTTTAACGTTATTTTTCATTTTATCTTCTCTTTGCATTTACATTTTGAGACTCTGGTATTTCTTGACCTTGAGGTATATAATATATTTATGAGCCCTCCTTGGCCCTCCTGGAATTTTAAGCTCTCAATCTTGCCCAGACCGAGGCTCTAGCCATATGTCAATTACTACTTGGATTTTTCTACCCTTCTTCTGATTCCTGGGGAGATTTCTGCTCCTGGGTTTCTGATCCAGTAAGTTGTGAGTCTCTATACCTGCTGACTTTTCTCTACAGTTTTGGGGGCAGTAGTTTTGTTTGCATTGTGGACTTAATTTTCTGGTTGATCTAAGACAGCTGAAAAAGTAGTTTTCAGTTCAGCTTTCTTCTTATTGTAAGGATGGGAGTGATGACACCCAAACTCTTTTCATGCCATACCAGAAACCATACCAGAAACCAGAAATCCTGGATGGATCTTTCTGTGTATTTCTCTTATAGCTACGTTATAACATACAGCCTTGGTACCTTTGAAGAGTCATAACCTCATGTAGTATATATTGAGTCAAAGAATCAGTTCTGTGTGGCTACTTATCATTAATATCAAGATAAATTCCCTGAAAACTGTAGAAATATTTTTGTATCCCTAACTTGAGAGTGCCCAACATATAAATGTATTTTCAATGAATAAGTAATTAACCTTTCATTAAGAGCATGTCTTACCCAGGCATTATAGTACACACCTTTAATTACAGTACTTGGAAGGCTGAGACAGGAGGAGTACAGGTTTGAGATGAGCTTCAGCAACTTAGTGAGACCCTGTTTCAAAATAAAAAAATAAAAATAGGGCTGGGGATGTAGCTCAGAGGTAGAACATCCCTGGGTTCAATCTTCAATACCATATATGCACAAAAATCATGTCTTTGTGGTCTCAATCAACGTCCTTAGATACGTTCAAACTCCCTATGCAAAAGAACAGAATGCACTAAAATAAAACACCTCATTGTTATTTACATCACATCATGCCTAGCAGTAAAAGAGACACTAGCAAATAATCAATGACCATGATGAAGATAATAAGGCATTAAACGGTGTGCTGATCAGCAGATAACTTTTCCATTTTGAAATATCTCTACTTACCATTTTGTACACAGGTTTGCCGGGAATAATTAAACTTATAAACACAAATTAAAATTGGTGGAGATAGTT
The DNA here is from genome assembly GCA_004027185.1 of Glis glis. Taxonomy (NCBI): domain Eukaryota; kingdom Metazoa; phylum Chordata; class Mammalia; order Rodentia; family Gliridae; genus Glis; species Glis glis. Next base: position 14,738 of record PVJS01034960.1, read on the forward strand.
ATATTTTTGTCAAGAAACAGATGATTCTCGTTAGTTTTCAATCTTTCTTTTGCTGCTTGGCCTCGATCTATAAAGACTGGATTCCTGGGGTACAAAATGTCTCTCTTTATGCTTCCTCACCATTTAGCATCCTTATGAGGAGATTCACCATGGAGTTCTTCAAAGGGGAGCAATTCTGCACCCCAGGGCCAGTCCAGCAGCAATGCTTCCCAAACCATCATCAGGCACTTTTAAGGATGAACAACAGCTCCCCAGGAGGTGTAGTGCAAATCCAGCCCTTTAAACTCATTTACTTTAATTGCGTAACATTTTAAATACTGCATGCCAGTGAGAGGCAGGTGGATCAGCAGGTGCAATGTGGCGATCTGCCAATAATGGCATCAGAAAAACAGTCCCTTGCAGAGGCAAGAAGCAAAAGAGACTGAGTGAAGAACTCTGAGCTTAATGTCTACTGCATCCAGTAATTGCAGCAGAGGGGAGGATTTCCAAGCAATCTAAACCAAAGCTGTTTGATTCGTTTTCAGCTATGCCCTTTTTTAAACAAGGGAGAAGGTCTCAGAAATAGAATTTTAGTCCCAATACAGCCAACTCTTGCCTGTATTCATCCTATTGAAACTCACTTATGGGTAAAGATGTAAAAGAAATCATGAAAACAAATACTTTATTTCTAAATCTTTTGCCATGAAAAAAGGGAAGCAGACCATGCCAATTTTTGTATTTTGGTATTGATTGAATCTGAGTTAAACTTGATGACAAATTATTAAAGGAATTCATGAGATCGATTGCTAAAGTAATAACAAACTCTACACCACACATCAAAACCATTTCTCCTCTCACTGCACTCTGTATGTATATGGAAAAGAAAACAGTACAGACAAATTATAAAAAAGAAGATTGTTTTATATATAAGTAAAAATATTTAAAAATTAGACAGCTGTAGAAATACGCAAATAGAAAATTGGACCTACGTAAATGAACACAGATTTTGTACCTTCATGTTTTATTTGTTCATTTAATTATAGAAAACAGTAATTCATTATGAATAGTTTTTTTTGGGTTCTGTTTTAATAATGGATATTTTTGATTACTTAATTATATTTTGACCAAACCGAGCTATGAAGACAAAGCAGGGGAGAGTGTAGAGAAGTGTTTTTACTTTTTTAGTGCCACGTCAATTTTAGGCTTCCCATCCCACCAAGAGTTACTCCTTTGAAGTTTATACAGAACTGGCAGTTCACAAAACTTATATACTATACCTTCAATCAGCTGCTCAAAATAACCTACAGTAAAACAGAAAAAGGGGAAATAGAAGAGCATGGTTGCTAAACTTCAAGATTTATTATTTGCCAGGCCTTGTGATAGGTAGTTGATCTGTTTCATCCATATATTCTAAAGACATATTTATTTTTTTCGTCTTTTCATTTGTGTTAACTAAAGCTCAAGAGGTGTTAGCCTCAAACACACAACTATCAGTAGTGCAGAATAGTCCAAATGATTTTTATCTTTCTGCAACAGTGAGTTATTTGCTTGGAGCATATGCTTTGCGAGATATACCAATAATTGAATTTAGGGATTATGTGACAAGAAATGAGGTTTTCCCCTCACATATATTTTACTATCAAGATGATGGCAGGAATGAAAGCCCAAAGAAGGGCTAGATCTGTAGAAAGCTACAGTCATATTACAAGTCTTGCCTGCATGCAAGATATAAAGAGTATGCAGTTGACTAGACCTGCTCTAATTTATGCCTTTCATGTCTATAATTTCTATCAATAAAATCTCTTGAGCCATGTGATAAATCAAGAAACAGCTCCCATTTAAATGCATCCAGTCCCTAATATTGTAGAAGCTTTTAAAATTTTTACTGATCAACATACCGTCTAGTATTTTCTATTGCCTTATAGATACCCTTTTTACAAGTCACCATTCATATAACATAATTCATATCCATTCACATGTTAGTACACTGGGAGGAAATCAGGCAGAATAGAAATGGAAAGAGACCTATTTCACACCAAAATATTGCTGGTCCTAAAACTAAGGCGAGAAAAGGAAACTATTCATAAGGAAAAATGATACACAGCAAAACTGGGCTCCTACTTCGCCGATCTTAATAACCAGAATAACTAGAATTCCAGTTTGTGTCATTCTTTTAAACATGTCTAGAGTGAGTTACCTTTACTTCTGTTGTGGATGTCCTCCTCTGGTAGTGTTAAAATATGTCTTCTCTCTGCCCTGGTACTCACAGTTCCTTGACTAATTTCTTCTAACAGCGCAGAGTCCTAAGAATAAGTGGGGAGATTGCAAGAAGGAACACTGGTGATTGCTGATGCAGCCTCTTAGGAGTCAGCAACCTACTATGTACAGATTTGATGCTTCTTTTCAGGTATTTGGTGAGAACAAATGACTAGCTGAAAGTTGGTAATGCTCTATCATTGAGGAATGAGATGCAGGTGGGACAAGAGATTATTCCATTTATGGTTTACCCAGATTCTACCTCTCATTCTAACCTTGAGCAGATTAAAAGCTGCTTGATTCTTCCATGGAAATAGAAAGAAAAGAAAAGGAAGGAGAGGAGAAATAATCAGCCTATTTTTTATTATTAGAAATGCTGGGAAAAATAAAACAGCTGCAACCAACAGCAAAAATCATATTGACTCAAAAAATGGATTTGATATACTTGAATCTTAGTTACACAGAAGCATAGTTTGCTGAAATATTCATATGGTGAAAATGAGAAGACACATTGTGTGATATGCAGGAGAAATGGTGCAGCATAATGTCTGCTTTTATTCTTTATAACAGAAGGATTTGTTTTAGCATGAGATACAAAAGAAGCCAGAAATGGCAGGTTAATTTGGTTACAGTGGACAGAAAGTTTAGAGGAATAGAACATTGATAAATCTAGGAATATAAAAGGAAGGGTTGAGATAGAAGTGTTTCCTCAAAACAATGAGTTTTGAAAATTTTGGGGGTATTTTAAAGGACCACCAGCTGAGCCAAAGAATAGATCAAGAAAATGAGTTTACCATTCACAGAGCATAACTGAAAGAGTCACCAAGGATATAATTGTATTAAAAGGTCAGTTGATATTTGACAAAGGAGCCAAAAATATACACTGGAGAGAAGACAGCTTTTTCAATAGACGGTGCTGGGAAAACATGTAGAAGAATGAAATTAGATCCCTATCTCTCACCCTGCGCAAAAGTCAACTCACGATGGATGGAAGACCTAGAACTTAGACCAGAAACTTTTCAAGTATTAGAAGAAAACGTAGGACCAACTGTCTAACATATAGGAACTGGCAAACACTTTTTCAATAAGAACCCCAGAGCTCAGGAAATAAAACCAAGAATTAATAAATGGGATGGCATCAAGCTAAAAGTTCTGCACAGCAAACAAAACAGTCTAGTCTAAAGAAGAGCATCCAAAGTGGGAGAAAATCTTCACCAGCTACTCTTCTGATAGAGGACTAATATCTAGAATACATTAAGAACTCCATAAACTCAACACTGAAAAAATCCAATCAAAAAATAGGTTAGTAAACTGAATAGACACTTTCCAAAGGAAGAAATACAAATGGCCAATAAATATATGAAAAAAATGTTCAATATCTTTAGCGATCAGGGCAATGCAATTCAACACCACCCTGAGATTCCATCTAACTCCAGTTAGAATGGCAATCATCAAGAATACAAACAATAATAAATGCTGGTGTAGATGTGGGAAAATAACAACACTTACGCACTGTTGGTGGGATTGCAAATTGGTACAACCACTATGGACATCAGTATGGAGGTTCCTCAAAAGACTAGGAATGGAACCCACCATATGACCCAACTATACCAATCATTGGTATCTTTCCAAAAGAATTAAAGCCAGAATATTATAGAGATACATACAGACCATGTTTATAGCAGCACATTTCACAACAGTCAAATTATGGAACCAACCTAGTGTCCATTGATAGAGGAGTGAATAAAGAAAATGTGGTGTATTTACACACATTGGAGTTTTACTCAGCCATGAAGAACAAAATTATGTCATTTGTAAGAAAATCTATGGAACTAGAGGATATTATGCTAAATGAGATCAACTAATCTCAGAGTCAAGGATATTATGTTTTCTCCCATATGAGGACACTAGAGAGAAAACTGGAAACAAAAGGGACCAGATAAATGAAGAGAGAGACCAATAGAATAGTGGAAGGGGATTGGGGTGGGAGGTAAGGAGGGGAACAAGGAGGAAGGAAACAATTTAAATAATGTTATGTCCATATATGAAGTTATCACTACCAATTTCAGTAAATGTATGGAGAGTCAGAGGGATGTGGAGGAAAATAGGCCAAGTGATTTGTTCATGTATGGATGTATCATTTTGAATCTCACTATGATGTATAATTAAAATGTACCAATAAAAGTATTTTTAATAAAGGATGTTAAGTCCACAGGGAAGGATTAGGATAAAAGAATCAATAATGAGAAAATGAATTGCTACTTCTATGGGGATAAATCAAAATAAGTACTAGGCATAAAACTGCATAATAATAAAATTTGAAGGTAAAACCAAAATGGAATTAAAATGATGTAATATAATTGAAATTTGGGGAAGAGGAATTTTAAAGGAACTCAGAGAAAGTTGGATGGAGATAGCTTTTCTTTTTCTTTTTAAACATGCTTGCAAGGTAAAAGTTTAGGTTCATAGGCTAAAAGCAAAAAATTTGGTAATGTACAAATTCTACACCAGTAGTTAGGAAAAAGATGTAAGGTTAAGAAAATATGATAAATGCAGGTGAAGCTGGAAAAGGAACATAGAAAAGCAAAGGAAACATTAAAGTAAATTATAAATTGGAAAAAAAGAAAATCATGATAAAAATAAAAGCAATTAGTTCCATAATACTGTTAACTGCAAATGGACTACCATCATTTAGAAGTTCAAGATTTATGGACAAATATAAAAGAATATTCACTGACAAATTGACAAGGAAAAATTTATATCCAATATTTTTATAATTGATATTCAAAATATAATTATATAGAAGTGTTAATCATGACAGTATTAAAATACTAGAAAAATATGAGAAAAAGACTTAGAGTACAAATATGTCTATTAAAATTAGACATTATTATATATGCTTAATTAGAGATGAAGAAAAACTTTAAATTCTGATAAAAATGTGCCAGAAAAATAAATGAATTCTGAAGGAAAGAGTGACAAATTTATAGTGGGTGTGGGACTTTTTAACCACATCTCTCTCAATAACTGCTTATTATATCAGAAAATACATAAATAACTTTATAGATGATTTTATTAATACAATTGAGAAGCTTGATCTCAAATACATATGCTAGAATGTACTAGAAAAAGTTAGAGAAAACACTTTTTGTTCCAACATTCATTGGTAACTTGTAAAAAAAGAAAAATCCATACATAGGGCAAATGAAATGAGAGAGTTACATGTTTAATGTCTTTAAATTAGAAGCCTAGAAACTAATGTGGTTTGTGATATAAACCTTAAGTGATTTAGAGAAATTTCTAGAATTTTAGGTATTCAGACATGTATTAGAATTCTCTATCTCATAATTTAGAAATATTGCAGTGGAATAAATCCAAGAATAAAAAAGAGAAATAAATAACAAAAAGACTGAAAAATAACTTGAAAGTAAAGAAATTATATCTAGTTATAATAAAATAAACTGACCCCTAACAATATTTATCACGGAAAAAAAGAGCATCAGATATAGTAATCAAAATAAAGGGGAAAATACCTGTGGTTACAACAGAGTTTCAAAGCACCATATGACTTTGCTGATAAGCATGAAACTTAAATTTTTAAGAGAACATCCAGGAAAGCATAATCATGGAGAGTAAACATAAACTGATAACCTAAAGAGTTACATTTCCACTAAAAAAATGCAATTCACCATTAAAATTTTTAAAGTGAAAACTACCATTTGCCTAACAATTTTTTTAATATAGTAACTCTTTTCATTTAATTATGCCATCATCTTTAAGAAATCTTTAACCTGTATGTAAAAATCTTTATTAAAATGATGTGTTTGGTGTTCGTTTTTTAGTTAAAAAAAAAAGAAATGCCTAACAATTTTACCGCACAGTTCTCTCAATGTTTCAAGGAACAAATATACAGAGATCTCATCTGAATAAAATGTGCTGAAATATCAAAATGGAAGGAATGCTGCTTATCAAATTTCATAATGCCATTGACCCTGATACCAAAACTAGAAAAGCACAGTAAGAGAGAAGATAAACATAAAATGTAGCTTTAAGCATAGATGGCAACATCATAAAATTAAGCTGTGGAATCAAGAAATGCCTTCAAGTCATGTTTCTTCTGTGTAACATAAAAATATTTTAGTTACACTAATCAAATAAGTTATATGTGTATTCCACAAAAATTTAGTAAAGATTTAATTTATACAGAATTTTTAAAGAAAATTTTAGAGCAGATATAGGTAATCCTAAGAACCTATTAGATGCTAATAATAATAATAATAATAATAATGCTATTATTATTATTATGATACTGGG
>PVJS01034961.1:0-21265 GCA_004027185.1 Glis glis
CTGTACAACACCCCTGGGTTCAATCCCCAGTATCAAAAAAAAGAGGGGAGGGAGGGAGGGAGGGAGGGAGGGAGGGAAGGAAAGGAAGGAAAGGAAGGAAGGAAGGAAGGAAGGAAGGAAGGAAGGAAGGAAAAGGAAATCTGGCTCCCTAGATTTCACACTGAAGAGGGGAGTCAGAAGCATAAAGAATTCAACAGATTGTATTAGATGCAATAATGGAGGTTTGTGCAGCATTTCATGGTGGCACAGAAAAAGGGCACCAAATTCTACATGGACTGGCAGGGAGACAGCCCCTCAATTAACGGGGAAGGAGACACACCCCATAGAATATGGATAATAGAACAAAAGCAGCACTATAAGCCAGACACACACACACACACACACTCACTCACCAAGACAATCTGTATCTTCCAACTGGTTTTTAGGATGCCCGTGACACATCAGTTAATAATAAGTTTGCCCAAATGGCCCCAGTTCTATTCCTGACATGAATTTTCATGGGTGATTTATTTTTCTATTTTAATAAGGAATTAATGTGTATCTTTGCAAATCATTTCTATAAAATCACATGGTAGAATGCATAGAACAATGGAATTGTTAAAGACAAAGGAATCTTTCTCCTGTTTTCTAATTAGGATGAATGTTTTCATGTAAAACTGGAATAAGAGTAAAATGGAACCAATTAAAAAAAATTGAAGCACTTAAGAAGAAACTTAATTGTTGCTGAAAGAATTACAATCTTATGGCTTAAAAAAGATCTTAATTAAATTTCAAAGTAAAATAACTACAGTTTAACAATGGCCTTTCTCCTAGAAAAATACAATGTCTATTAGAGTTTATCAGTTATTTCTTGGCCTACAAAAGAGTTGTGGTTAAATTGCCTATTATTTTTCTTATTTTGGTTGTTGCACCATTTATGTTACTGATGATGGGATTATTTTTACAGCATTACTTCTGGCCTTAAGACTGTGTATGCAGAAATGTAGCCTCACATACGCCCCTGAATGTTTGAGTGGGAGAAGAGAAGGACCCCATTTTAAAACCTTACAAATTTACAATCTATTCTTCTGTAGCAGAATGTGCCTATTTGCAAAGAAAATGTTAAGGAGGGCAGTCTTGATGTATGTTGAAAATGCTAAATGCTCTTAAAAAAAGAAATGAAAACCGCCAATCTAAATAATATCCACTCATAAAGGAGCAGGAGAAGTGTTTCCTAGGGGGAATTTGCAACAAGAACACCCGTGACACTTGCCCGTCATGGGAGGCATTAGTGGGACTTCTGACCCAAAGCCAGTGGAAAAAGCAGTATTTTGCACAAAGTTAAAAGCATTTTTCTCCTTTCCCCCCCCCCACAGCCTCGTCATGTATTCACCATGCTGAAGAAGTATGTCCGGGCTGAGCAGAAAGACAGGCAGCACACCCTAAAGCATTTTGAACATGTGCGTATGGTGGATCCCAAGAAAGCTGCTCAGATCCGGTCCCAGGTGAGCACGGATGGTGGGGATCGTCTGCAGCTTTGGCGATCCAGGGCTCTTGTTTGTTGGGTGGTGGTAGGATCTTCAGGTATTCCCTGAGTCCCTCTGAGTCTTGTGTTTGTATGGCAAGAGCTCCTTCATGCCTGGTAAATTCCGAAAGCTTATCTTAGAGCAATATGTGGCTTGGCATTTTCCGAGTTATACAAATAGTCGGCTGCTACTGATACTTACATGAACCACTTAAAACTGACAACTAAAATGAAGAAAATGAAAGTTGTATAAACTAAAACCTCTACAATTGGCTCAACTAAATTGTTTCAGGTAACCATAAACTCCATTGCCACCTCTATGTTTAGATTTTTTTCTCATGCAGTACTGGGGGTTGAACCCAGGGGCATTCTACCTCTGGGCTACACCCCCAGCCCTATTTTTTTTTTATTCTTTATTTTGAAACAGGTTCTCACTAAGTTGTGGAAGGCCTTACTAAGTAGTTGAGGCTGGCTGCAAACCTGGATCCTCCTGTCTCAGCCTCCCAAGTACTGGGATTACAAGCATGTGCCACCACGCCCGGCGTATGTTTAGATTTAATATGACCCTAAATGAGGCCCTGTGATAATGTTATATACTCTCTCATTCCCAAAGGTTAAAAAGACTGGAATCTACTTCTAGGAGTCTGAAATTTTCTATTTCCTTGAATTTCAATAATTTCAAAATACTTATGTTTGGCATGAAATATCCACTCACATTGAAATGTTCTCATCTATTAGAAAATTGCAAAGAAGTACATTTAGGAAATCAGAGGCTATTTAGGAAGCCTCAGTATGAGGAATCAGATTTGACAAAGGTGGCCTTCTTAATTAACTACTACACGCATACGATATACTGTTAAGTTTAAAGATAAGTCCTAAGGCTCAAAAGTTAGAGGAAAAAAAAATAGGAAAGCAAGAAAAACAAGGATGCCCTTTCAGTTAAACTTTCCAGCAGTACTGGTCAGTTTTATTTTGGAAATTTGTATCTGTCTGCATCTTTGGATGAGGAAAATAACTGTTCCTATCCCAGAGATGATTTACCTGGAGTTGTCATCCTTCGGTGCAGGTTATGACACACCTCCGTGTGATCTACGAGCGCATGAATCAGTCTCTCTCCCTGCTCTACAACGTCCCTGCCGTGGCTGAGGAGATTCAGGATGAAGTTGGTAAGTACGCTGTTCTTTTGAGGCTGCGCATGTAAATTCATTTTCCTGTGGAGGAGAAATCAGGGAAGTGAGTTCTTCTGTATCAGGAATCACCAGTGTTCGAATGCACGACCATTAAAAGATCAGCTTGCCTTTTACAGTGAAGCTCTTAGCGGGTGGAATCGCTCTGGTCTCTGCAGTTGCATCAGTTCTGAACTGTCCATGCATATGAGAGTGGAGGAATGTAACTTAACCGATGGAATATTTGTGCAGCAATAAGCCGCTCATTACTGAAGCACGCTTGTCAGCAGTTATTTTCGGATTTATGTAGTCTTGTGGGTATTTCCTATGGTACTTTGCTACTTTAAAATTAGGTGGGGGAAAAACCTTTACTTCCTCACTCTAACCTTCTGAGTGGAATGATAGCCCTGTTTTACAAATGAAAACGCTCAGACTTGTAAGTAACTTCTCTGTGTCCCACGCATCCTGAGTAGCACAGTCAAAACACTTAACAGTGACTTCTGACCTTCTGACCTTGAGGATATTGTTCAATTCACTAAATCACAATTCTCCCTGATGGAAAAAAAAAAAGGCCCATAAGTCTTCTCTAAACCTCACTGCTGTTTAAACGTAAAAGACCCTGAACTATTAAACTTATTTTGAAATAATCAAATTCTCACAAGAAGTAGGAAAAATCATACAGAGAAGTAGCATGTATCTATCACCCAACCCAGTCTTCTTAGGGAGACATCTTACATAAGTCTAGTTAGTATGTTATCAAACTCAAGAAATTATCATTGTGTGCTTAGTATTCCTAATGGCATGTTTAACATTTCATATGAGTAAGTCCCCCCCTTTCTGTTTTTCTTGGAAAGGAAATGAAGTGTTGCATAGTATGATTCTCCAAACATTCCCCAAATGCCCATACCTCACAAAGGGTTAGACAACAGTTCTGATGATGCATGTCTCGGCATAAAGCAAATGCAGGTATACTAGAGATTTGATGCATAGACAATCAGCAAAGAAGCAATATGTATCTGGCATATATATTCTCTGCAAAGAATCCTGCCCTTTGTTAACGGAGTTGGAAATACATACATTTTATTGTCTGAAGTTATGACACCCATGATATTGTGGATGAATACCTCCATTACAGAAATTCCTATGTGAAGGGCCTGAAATGCTGCTCAAGAGAGCAGTTGGCTTACCTGTTACATTTCCTGCCACTACTATTCTGCTTTTTCCTTTTAGCTCTTGTTGCCCTGTAATGTTATTTGTATTACTGTCAAATAGTTGGCATGTGTCAGGTGATTGTGGTCTGTTCAGTACTGTGTGTTAATGGATGGAGATGAGAACATTTCAGGCTACAGACTTGCAAAAGAAACTCCATGGTGTGTCCTGTAAGCCTTTGTTCAGAAGGGGGAACTCCATATTTTTTTTAGGAGTTTAATAAATTTATTATTTGTCTTAGTGTATGGAATTCCCAATATCTTTTATTTTTTTAAATGTGCTTTTATTGGTACATTATAGTCTCACATCATAATGAACATCAATTTGACAGTAACATACATGCACACAGCTCTTGGTGTCCCCCCTGCCTCCCCTCCCCCCCAGTACAGAGTACTGAGATTGATGTTGGTATATTTTCACATGTACACATGGTCGATGGTAGTAATTCCATTGATGAACTTCATTCTTCCCCTTCCCCTTCCCTTAAACCACTTCCCTGGCTCCATTGAGGCTTCTCCACCATTGTCTGGAGTCCCTTTTGAATCCCCACTACTCCCTAGCTTGCACATATTAGAGAAAACATATGACCCTTCTTTTTCTGTGACTGCCTAATCTCACTTAACATAATGTTCTCCAGGTCCTTCCATTTTCTTGTAAATTATATTATTTTGTTCTTCTTTATTGCTGAGTAGAATTTCATTGTGTGTATTTCCCATAATTTTGTAATCCATTTGTCTGTTGATGGACACCTAGGTTGGTTCCATAATTTGGCTATTGTGAATTGTGCTGCTATGAACATGGGTATAGTTCTCCGCTTTCAATCCCTTTGGAATGGTACCCAGGAGTGGGATAGCCGGATCATATGGTGGATCCATTCCCAGTTTTCTGAGGAATCTCCACACTGATCTCCATAGTGGTTGAACCAGTTTGCACTCCCACCAACAGTGCAGAAGAGGGGAACTCAATATTGAGCAAGCTCTTATGAGGATTAGTCAGAGGAGTTTTCAGTCTACACCCTGGACTGAGAATGCAGATTTCCAAATACGTTTTCACCCTGTTAATTCTCTTTAAGAAATGAATATACTTTTTTAGATGTACTTGGAGGATAGAAACCAGTAAAGAACCTTTCAAATATTATACATAAAATAAGAAAATCCTCCTAAAAGTTTTACAAGAGACAAAAGCAAATAATGTGTCACCTTTTTAATGAACTTAAGCTAAATTTTGGGTGAAGGTATTTTTACCTTATACTTATCCCAAGCCTTCTTTCGTATGCAACTTCAGTTGAGGGCGTGTTGATAATGCCATAGGGAAATACCACACCATACCATGGGGAAATAAGCCAGTACAAAAGACTAGAAAGTTGATGGCCTCGTCCACTTGCACCCAGTAATTATGGTTAACGCTTTCTAATTAAATTATTAGAACTTTCCATTCGGCAATATACTGCTGAAAACATTAGCCACCAATGAGTCATAATTCCACAGAACAGATGGTGATTCAGATTCTTGAGTGTTGCAAAATGTCCAAGAATCGGGCAACCCAGTACACTCAAAATCTCAGTGACAGGGAGGATATTTAGATAATTAGAATCATGGATATATTTTTTTTCTCTTTAAAAAGGGGGCAAAATTCTGCCATTAGTTTGACTCGAAAACATATTAAAATGTTGGGTCACTCTAAATATACCGGACACCAAATCCTGAAAAATAATATTTTAAAAAAACTTTCATATGGAGCCAGGTGCACTGGCATGTGCCTGTAATCCCAGTACTTGGGAGGCTGAGACAGGAGAATCACAGGCTCGAGGCCAGCACATGGTAACTTAAGGAGACCGTGTTTCAAAATAAAAAATAAAATAGGACTGGAGGTGTAGCTCAGAAGTAGAACCCCCCCCCCAGCCCTAAGTCCAATCCCCAGTAGCCCCACAAAAATTCATTTAGAATTATAGGTGCTTCCTTTTAAAAATGTCTATTTCCTATAGAAAAAGAAGCTTGCAATAATAAGCTTCCATTAATTAGACCTGTGCACCCATTGAGCTCCTCTTCCCAAAGCTAAAGATCTCTGGAAGCATGACATTTCTGGGTTGACCTTAGTTGCCTTTCGTCATTTGAAGATATATTTTAAAAGAACTCACTATGAAGTAGGATGTAGATGAAACACAATTAGCTGTGGGGTACTAAATGTTTAAGCTGAATGGTATTCAAGAGTTCCTTATATTCTCTACTTTCATATATGTTCAAAGTAAATATTCCTGTGTTTTGGGGCACCCTTTCTAAATAAGATCATCATAGATTTCTTCCAATTTTTGACTCGTTCTGTTTGTAATAGTCTCTGACTTCATGCTTTGTCTCATGAGTCTGATTTGCATTTACCTGCCATTTCTCTGAATAATCAAACTTTAGATTTGGAATCATTTCAGTACAAATAAGGAGGATACTGAAATTTATAGTTATTGGCAAAAGGGCAAGATGTGAAAGTACCTACACATGTATGCCTTTTGTATAAGTTTGTGCTTATAAGTGCATACAATTAGGATATGTTTCATAAAGTCAAATATCTGGAGAGAAATATAGTCATTCAGTTAAATAATGGTGACAAGTGCTTTCTGGATGAAGGGCTTTCACTAGTCTGAGGAACTGCCAGTATGTGTGTGTCTATAGGGGCACAGATATATCTATTTATGTAAATTATGCTCCCAATTAGAATGGGCAGAAATGGGGAAGAATGGGGCTACGCTAGAAAGAAAGGAAGCTGTGGTTGAAGGTGGGAATTGGAATAAAGTTTGTGAGAATAAATAAAGTGTGACTAGAGCACAGGGTTCATTGTGCCAGTGAATTCGGCCCTGGCCTCATTCCCCTATTGTGCCTCCCTGAAGCAGCCCATCTGTTTATGCTACTTTCCTACTAACTCCAGTAAGCCCCACATCCATAGGTCTCACACAGCCTGTCCACCGAGTCCCAGGGCCATATTCCTGACCATCAGAATATCTCACATGCCTTTGAAACTCTAGTCTGTATAGGTAGAGAAGGAACCCATCATGACCTTCTGGAAATTTACTCATTTTACACTATGATGGATTTTCTCAGTTGGCTTAAACTTATCCATGACACCCTCCTCTCCCTCACCCACGATTTCTTATCAATCCCAAGTCCCGTCTATTCTGCCTCCCGTTCATGTGTATTCACATGGAATCCCTGCTCCGCCAAATGCTTCCATAGCTCAGATCCAGTCCTTCGCTCATCATTTCACTGGACTCCCAGCTGGTCACGCTACTCCTCTTCTCAGCTCCCTCCCACCCAAAGTCTTCCTCTTCAGCCCTGCCCAAGGTCCCTGCTGAAATGCAAATAGTAGCTGTGCAACATTGCATGAAAAGTTGCATCCTTCAAGCCTCCACTGAAAAGTCCCTGCTCCTTTAAACCCTTTCTACATTTGCATAAGGAACGAACGAGAGGGGAGAGCTCATCTGATGAGAGCCATGTTGTCAACATATGACACTGTGATGTCAATGGTACAGGTTTCTCTATGAAGGTTCCATCTTGAGGCAAGGGGCCATCATATAAAAAAGTGACAAGAGAGCCGGGCGTGGTGGCGCACACTGTAATCCCAGTGCTTGGGAGGCTGAGACAGGAGGATCTGGGTTTGCGACCAGCCTCAGCTACTTAGTGAGGCCCTCTGTAACTTAGTGAGACCCTGTTTCAAAATAAAGAATAAAAAATAGGGCTGGGGTGTAGCCTGGAGGTAGAATGCCTCTGGGTTCAATCCCTGGTACTGCCAAATAAACAAACAAATAAGTGACAAGAGGTTTAGGGAAAAAGTAGGGGCTGACAGTCATTCTACACCCCACTCACAGAGCCAAACCCTCTGGCACTGGGCTGTGTGCACTTGAAGCAGGACTTCCATATATTTCACACGAATGTAACTTATGAGGTAATGACAACCCTGGGGAATTCAGTGGCAGTCTCCCCCGTTTACTGTTGAAGAAGCTGACCGTGGAGAAGCCACTAACTTGCCTGCACAGACAGTAAAGGGATGAAGGTGGGATTGAAGCTGAGGTCTATCTGAACCCTAAATCCATGTTGCCCCTGCTACCCATTCTCCTCTCTTAGGGTGAAGTTTCTTGTAGTTAACCTCAGTGTCCAAAGCATTGGGTAACCACCTCCAATACCATGCTCTGCTCGGTATTTACTTGTTTATATCTCCATCGATTCCCATCCTGCAAGGTGATTGGGGCCATCCATGTCTTGGTTGTCTTTGCCTCAGGATCCCACAGGGATCCTGGTACATTGTAGGTATTCGTAAGTGTAGACACAAGGTTGAAGCAAATCCCCAGGCTGCAAGGTCTCTTCCTTGGCATGCAGTGTGCAACATTGTGCAAAATGAATCTCTGTCCTCAGCCATAGCGTTCTCAAGAGCTGTTCTAATTGATCAAGTCAACAAAATGGATGTCATTGGCAGAGATATCAAAGAATAAAATGGGGTTCTGAGAACTGTTATTAATAACATTTTATAGCATGGTCCTGTCTTATACCACAACATTCTGCTATTTGGTCTCCTCCCCAGTTCACATACTGTGACACTGGTTTATTAATTATGTTGTCTGATTTGACTGTCTTGTGAATTTTGAAACTGCTGTATTTTTACACAAAAAGGTTTGCATTTTATTATTCTATAATAATTTTTTAGTTCTGTCTGAATTATTAGGTACAAGTTCTCAGGCACAGTTGTTTATTACATTTATTATGCTTCCTTTTTAAAAAGAGTTATTTGCATACAAATTATGAAGCTTTCTTGCTAAGAAACACTTAAGGCATTGTTTATAGAGGGGAGAAATTCCCTAATCTATTTTAAATAATTGTTTGGGACTTTATTTTTTTTTCATTCACCAAATGATAGAATCATTATTTTAATGGAAATATGCCCCTTCAATGTGCATATACTGCTCCAATCATCTTTTAACCCTTCAAAAAGGCATAATCCCTTCATCCCATACAGCTCAACCTTTGCGTTATCAAATGGTTATTTAAAGATGATTGGTTTTTTTCCTCCCTTTGTAATCTTCATTAAATCTATGCTAAAAGGGTTCTGTTCTACTCTTTCTGTTGGCATTGGGGTTATTTATCAAAGTGCTTCATTTTGCAGCTACCTCAAGGCTAAAAATATTGTAGCTTTCAATTCATAGGTGGCTGTTTTACAGAATGCTATAATGACCAATTTATGAGATAGGCAGTAGGAAGGAAAGGAGAAGGAAGGCGTAATTGTTTCATGCCCTGGTTTTACTTTTTTTCTTTCAGCATTCAAAATTAATAAAAAAAATGAATTATTATAAACCAGATGTAGGAAGGCTCTCTGACTGAACAAATCCATAGTTAACGGGGCTGGTATTGAAAGATGGCAGGGAGTCAAGAAATTCACTCTAATGAGAGAATGCTTATTTTTTTGTTATAATTTTACGGTAGCCTCTTGATAAAATTTTCCACTCCTCAGGAAAAATGCTGCATGCTTATTTCAAAGACAGTGTTACCATTCCCTGCCCCTAATAAACCTACTGATTTGGAGGTTTAATAAATCCAAACTAGACTAGGTTTAAAATAGAATATTTTCAGCACTTCCCAGTCCAACAAAAAGAACATTTAATACTATTGAGAATTATAAATATCCTTATATGTGATTAGTCAATAAAGAGCATCAGAGAAGGAAAAAAACATGAAAGTAAATAAAGTGAAAGAGAACTATTGACTTACTCAGGTTGTTTTTTGTTATTGTTTTTGTTTGTTTGTTGACTTTCAGTACTAGGGATTGAACCCAGGGCCTAGTTTCAATCCTAGGTAGACCTGCTAGGCAAGTACTCTACCACTGAGTTGTATTTCCAGCTCATTTTTAAATTTTATTTTTAGACAGGGTCTCCCTAACTTGCCCAGGCTGGCATTGAACTTGGATCCTCCTGCCTCATCCTCCCAAATAGCTGGTATTACAGGTGTGCACCACCACACTGACTGACTTACTCTGTTCTTATTCTTTGTTTTTCAAAATAAGAAGTGATTTCCAAGTGTATATAGATTTTACAGCTGACTTAAGCATTTGGAAGCAACATTTATTCGTATCATAAACAACCAAAGGAATGTTCCCCTGTTGGTTTTATAAGTCTCAGAGCCCCTTGTTCCTATTTTCCCCAGTATCATTAACTGAATAACAGGTATGACTTGGGTTTTGGCTGCCTCCATATAAATGTGTGTGTTTGGCCCCCTCTGAGCAAGACAATTACGTTTCCAAAATAGAACCACTCATTTTTATAAATGAAAAATGAGAATGCATTGTCAAGTGAATGAGGCTCCACACAAAGCATTTTAATGTTCAAAATGGGAAGATACAGATGAAGGTGGCACCCCAGTTTTCTGACAGGTTGAGTACCGTGTTGAAATGTCTCCCAACAGCAAGATAGGTGTGAATGCCAATACCTCAGATTCCCAGCTGGTCTATCTGCAAACAGTGTCAGGAGACGAGAACCCTTAACCCTTGATCTATTGGAGTACTTTGTATACATGTATTTCTCTCTACCTTTTTGTGGACGTGGCACTACATAAGTTCTCTTTGTTTTGCTTTGAGTTGAATTATGGCATCTATAAAAGTTGGCAAGGAATACACAACATCAGTTTTCCTGAATAATTTTTATAGTTTTCCATTCTGGCAAGAAGATATTTTCATTCATGTACTTACAACCCATAATTTTAAAGAAAAAGTAAATACTTTTAGCAAAATTACAAAGGATACACTTTCTAGGAAGAATGAATGTCAGAAAAGGTTTTTTTAAGCTCTATTATCTGCATTTTGATGAACAAGTTGTTAACATTAATTTACATAAATCAGTACAGGATATCGTTCTTGTTTATTATGCTCCAAATGACACTGGCAGTCATTAGATAAATTAAACATTAATCAAATTGTTCTCTTCATGTCATTGTGGTGGCTCACTATGATCATTTTGTTCTGTCAAGAATTCTTTGCCCATTTTTTAAATTGGGTTGTTTGCCTTATTGAGTTGTAATAGTTCTTTATATATTCTAGACACTGAACACTTAACAAAATATGATGCATAAATATTTTATCCATTCTATTGGTTATCTTAATGTTTTCTTGATCATATCCTTTTGACATGCAATTTTTTAAAATTCTGATGAAGTCCAATTGATCAACTCTCTTTTGTTGCTATGGCTTTGATATTATATAGGAGCAATATTGCTTGATCCAAGGTCTCAATGATTTATACCTATTTTTCCTTCTAAGAGTTTTAGCTCTTCCAGTTAAATCTCTGATTCATTTTGAGTTAAATTTTATATATAGCGTGAGGTAAGGGTCCAACCTCATTATTTTTCATGTAGCTATCCAGTGTCCTGGCTCCATTTGTTGAAAAAGACTATTCTTTCTTCATTGAATAATCTTTACATCCTTCTCCAAATTTCAGTTGTCCATTTATTTCTTTACTTTCAATTCTATTCCTTCGATCTGTATGCTTATTCCTGTTGTGTATTACCACATTGTTTTAATTACTGGAGCTTTGTAGTAAGTTTTGAAATCATCAAGTGTGAGTCCTCTACCTTTATATATTCTTTTCCAAGATTGTTTTCACTCTTCAGGCATCTTGATTTCCATATGAATTTTAAAGTTTTCTTTTTCCCCTGTGGGGGGAGAAAAAGTAGGGATTACTTTAGATCTGTAGATTAATTTGAGGAATATTACTATTATAATTTTTTAAATGAAGTTTAAAAAACTCTATTCTTAGAACTAGTGTCCACTAAAAGATGATTCTATGTTGGGCCCCATTTAGGAAGGGGAATATTTAGAAGGAGCAGAATTGATTTAACACGCTGTCATCTTTTACTCTGAGCTTTAGTAAAATTCCAGAGAATTTCTTTATGAGCATTTTCTTAACCTGTGATGCCTGACACACCAATATTGTTGTCTGTTTCACATCATGCCTTACTTGTGTGTTGGGGCAGGGTGGGGGGTTGTAGAGCAGATGGATGAAGCCTAAGATATGGTCTCCACACCAAGCTCTGCTGGTTCCTGTGTTGGTCCAGTGCTTTTCTAAACTGATTTACTCAACTCGCCAACTCTGATATGTAGCCTTCTAATTTGAAACAAAAATCAAAAATGATTGGGGAGTGAAGTCAGACCACAGTGGTGACCGCAGGACTGCCTCCTGGCACGGACCACTACAACAGATGTGTCCTGATTTTGTGTCATCTTGGGAACCACCAGCAATTTTACACTGTAACAAGGGCTGGTTATTCTGTTTTTTACAAGTAGCTGCCTTCAAGGTTCGTTTAAAAAAATAAAAAACAGGAGAAGAAAAAATTGTAGTGGTGTTTGCCACCCTGAATATGGATATGAGTCCAAATTATAATTAATTTCGAAATATGTTTCCACAAAGATTAACTGGGAATAAGACATTTGTACGTGAAACAGATTTTGGAAGCAATGTTAATTTGCCTCTTGCTGTTCAGCTCAGAAACAAATTTTGCAATGTATTCCCTGAGTAATTCTTCTGTCTTAGACACTGTAGGCTGCCTTAGAAAGTAGATGATAGAGGGTGAGATACACTATCTCATCAAAAATCATGGATCAATCTATTAACCTATTCCAAATTATAAAACATGTGTCCAAAGGAATGTGGCCTTGGTATGCATCAAAACACTGTTTGTAGCCTGGCATGGTGGTACACGCCTGTAGTCCCAGTACTTAGGAGGCTGAGTCAGGAGGATTGGAGGTTCAAGGCCAGCCTCAGCAACTTAGCAAGACCCTCTTTCAAAATAAAAATAATAAAATAGGGCTGGAGGTGTAGCTTAGAGGTAGAGTGCCCCTTGGTTCAATCCCCAGTACAAAAAAAAAAAAAAGCACTGTTCGCAGAGTCATGTGAACTTGTAGCATGACACAGGTGATCAGAGCGTCAAGGCTAGGCTATTACTTAATTTCAACCCCTGTTGACACATGCATTCACCTCAGGCAGTATATTTAAAATAGTCTATTTAGCTAGGCATGGTGGCGCATGCTCGTAATCCCAGTATTTGGGAGGCTGAGACTGGAGAATTGCAGGTTTGAAGACAGCCTCAGCAATGTAGCAAGATTCTCAGCAATATAAGGAGACCCTGTTTCAAAACAAAAATGGAAAAAGGGCTGGGGGTGTAGCTTGGAGGTAGAATGCCCCTGGGTTCAATCCCCAGTGTCACAAATAAATAAGTAGTCTGTTCAGTCTGCTTACCCAAATTATTCTTCCGTGACATGTGCTCCTGAGTTAAATCTTTTCCCTTTGAGACAGCAGTTGACAGCTACTTGTATTGTCTTGGACTTGTCTGTTATCTTCGCTCTGGGTTTTGGGTGGTATTTAGATGCGTCCCCTGAGAGTCTCTTCTATAGCATTAAGCTTGCTGTGGCTGCTCCTTATGTCAGGGGAGACCAGAGAAGGAAGGAGGCGAGGCTACGGGTTTTATGTAGCCTGGCTTCAGTAAACTACTAGTGTCTTCTCTTTCAGAGTTTGTATTAATGAAGTGAAGTGAAGCTCTAAGGCTACAGGAAGTTGCTTTTGAAGCTTTGCCAAGTTATGAAGGAACTTCCTGGAGCATGAGCAGTAGAGAGCCAGGAGGGTGAAAGGGAACATATCCTGTGATTATGATATTAGCATTGCCACTTATTATTTAGAAACTCTAAACTATTTCATATTCTGAGAAATGTAAGGGGCTCTTTTTTTATTTTGAGGGAAAGACTTTGCTATTTGAAATTCTAAATTAGTTAACATTTTTTTCCTATTTGAAATTCTAAATTAGTTAATGTTTCTACCTTCATTTTTTATTGATGATTATT
Organism: Glis glis; assembly: GCA_004027185.1. Classification (NCBI taxonomy): domain Eukaryota; kingdom Metazoa; phylum Chordata; class Mammalia; order Rodentia; family Gliridae; genus Glis; species Glis glis. Next base: position 13,738 of record PVJS01034961.1, read on the forward strand.
GAGTTTCCTTTCAAGTGAAAGTTAATATCTTTGTTAGGAAAGTAGGTACATATACTTGTATTGATGTGATATGTACCATAAGAAAAAAACCATGTATCTACCTGGGCAGGAAAACATTCATCATATTTGTAATGTGACCTTTCTTACAGTAAAATGTTTTTCTTTCTTAAAGGCTATGTCCAAATGGCATGTGTTTATTGCTATTTATATGTTTCCAAAGATGCCAATACATGGCTCTCCAAAATTTTTATATGTGTAACTTTTTTTTAACTTTTTATGTTCATTTATTGGTGCATTGTAATTATACATTTTGATATATGTCAGGATATAAACATCATACATGCACACATTGCACATTTAGCCCTCCCTTCAATCCCACCCTATTCCCTCCCCCTTCCCTCCTTTTCATGCTCCGGATAGTGATTGAGTCTTATAGGTTTGTGTATGTACATCATGTAACTTTAATAGTTATTATTTCTAAGTAGGTATAGCTATCTCATATTAACTAGCTATTGCCAAATAAAATCAACTCTCCCATTGCCAGTGAGATGACACTAGGTAAGTGATACCGTTCTCAGTCACCACTCTTGTTATTTGAAGGATGCCTGGTTCTTTGAAGGACGCCTTAGAAGGCTTCAAAGGTACACATATGGTGCTTACTTTGGCAGCATAGATGGTAAACTTGGATGAGAAAGAGAAGGTTAGCATGATCCCTCACAAGGAAGACATGCAGATTTGTGAAGTGTTCCAGGCTGTTTTCTTCCATCTGTATGAGCTACCTGGAGTAGTAAATACATAGAGCAGAGAGTAGATTGGTGGTTGCCACGGGCTGGGAAGAGGAGGGAATGTGGAGTTAGTGTCTGCTGGGTACAGAGTCTCCGTTTAGGGAGATGAAAAGGTCCAGTTGGGAAATGCACTGTAGTAATGGGTGCACAGCAGTGTGAATGTACTCAATGTGTACACTGAAGTATACACTTAAAAGGGGGCTGGGAGTGTAGCTCAGTGGTGGAGCACGTGATGAGCATGTGCAAAGTCCTGAGAATGGTCCCCAGCACCAAATTTTTTTTAAAAAATGGTTAAAATAGTAAAATTTACATTATATTTTTACCATAAGAAAATGTCTATGTATGTATATTCATGTCATTTGCCATTGTGGATAGCAAGAAGATCCAAGGAATTAATCAAGGACAGAAGACCTTCAAGAAATATTTATTAAATACTTACCATGTTCCCGATACTGTGCTAAGCACCGGAGAGGTCACAGGTACAGAGCACAGTCTTTCTTACTCAGAACAGTTTAGAATTTGTTTGGAGAGACTTCAGATGAACTGTTGAGAAGGAGGCTGCACTGTGAGGTGAAGGGATGTTGATTGCCCGGTCTGGTGATGTAAGGTATCCCATCTGTCAGCCGCTCCTGATGCCTGCCACTGCTCACTAAAGACTTGTTAGAGCAAGAGGGAACCTTCATTTTAACAGGTTCAGCCACATCATGTCATAGGTCAGTGAAATGACCAAGGTCTGGTTAATAAGATGACAGATCAAATCTATCCCAGTGTCTCTGTTTCTAGTGGGATGGACTTATTGCTAGTGCCAAGCTAAACAAAACTGGATTTGAGGAGCTATACGTATTTAGCATCAGAATCTTTTCATTGAAAATGTTGTGGTAGAAGAAATTCCCCCTCTTTTAACATTTGTGACTCAGTAATAGATGTTCCCAAGCTCAAAGACTCAACCTCCTTGAAGGGCAAAAATATCAGCTGCATTGTACATTTTCAGGGTTTTTATATTGCATTGATATTCTCTATTTGTTTTGAAATCATATGCCAAAATGTGAAACATGGTAACAAATATTCCCTCTTCCAGGTAATTATTGCTGTTAGATTTTTCTGTACAGGACAAGCAAAAGTTTCTGTACAGGCAAAAGATTTTTCTGTACAAGCAAAAGATTTTTCTGTACAGGACAAGCAAGTTTCTGTAAAAGAAAGGTAGCGATCCTCAGCCAGGACGTCACCATTTGCAAGGGTCAGGCATAAAGGTTTAGCTCTGTGAATGTTTGTGGCCGGAGTCCATTGGCAGATGGCATGTCGGTGGTGTGATGCTGCTGATGTTAAATCATACACAGGATGAGGTCATCTCGCAAGCCAGCAGAGGAAATTGCTTCATGGTGGTGGACAGTTTATTTATTGCAGCACCATATATATTTAGAAATATAAGAGGGAGCCGGGCGTGGTGGCGCACGCTTGTAATCCCAGTATTTGGGAGGCTGAGACCGGAGGATCCGGGTTCGCGGCCAGCCTCAGCTACTTAGTGAGGCCCTCCGCAACTTCGTGAGACCCGGTTTCAAAATAAAGAATAAAAAATAGGGCCGGGGGTGTAGCTTGGAGGTAAAACGCCCCTGGGTTCAATCCCCGGTACTGCAAAAAAAAAAAAAAAGAAAGAAAGAAAGAAATAGAAGAGGGAATAAAAATACTTTAATGAAAAATCTATATATATTTTCTAAGTTTATATTATTACTCTGATGCCTTCTTTTTGATCACAGATGTTGCTGTTTGTTTGTTTGTTTGTTAATATCACTTGATCCTCGAAATAACCCTGGACAGGCAAAGCACAGTTTTTCCCTTTGTACTTTATGAGTTTGGCTTCCCAAGCAAGGTGATATTGTATGCATGACCCTGGATGTGTTTATTTATGCTACCCCATATGCCTACAGTGTCTATCCCCAGTCTTGACTTGTTGATCCTATTCATCTTTCAAAGCCCTAACTCTCATGTTCCCTCCCCCTTGATTCGTTTTTTGGGTGCCTTGTGCATGCTAGGCAAGTGCTCTCCCACTGAGCTACGCTCCAGCTAACTCTCCCTTTAAATCTTTGATTAGCACAGATTATCTGCCCTCTGATTACAGAGCTCATATATTATATGTGTCTACTACAACTTTGATACATGCATGTCAATTAATGGCCACTTACTAATTTTAAGTTCTTCCAGAGTATGAACAAAATCTCATGTGCATTTGTGTCTCCTGAAAAAAGTATTACAAATGCCTATGCCCAAGGAATAATACTTGGAGCTTGTTAGATATACACATTCTCTCCTGGCTTGGTGGCGCACATTTGTAATCCCAGTACTTGGAGGCTGAGACAGGAGAACCTCGTGAGGCCCACCTCAAATTAGTGAGACCCTGTTTCAAAATAAAAAATAAAATAGGGCTGGGGGTGTTGCTCAGAGTTAGAATGCCTCTGGTTCAATCCCCAGTACCACAAAAAAAAAAAAGAAGAAAAGAAATACACATTATCTGGTCCCATCCCTGAACTGCTAAATCAACAACACTAGGGATGGGTATGTTCACTTTCTATCACTGTAACAAAGTACCTGAGATAAATCAACTTAAAAGAAGGAAAGGTTTACTTTGGCTCACAGAGGTTTCAGCCCATGGTCTCTTGGCTCTGTTGCTTTGGGCCCATGGCAGCACTGTACATCATGGAAGGAGTACGTGGTGGGAAGAGCTTCCTGGCTCCTGGCAACCAGGAAGCAAAAAAAAAAAAAAAGATAAAAAAGGGCTGGGGTCTCAATATCCTCTTCCAGGGCACACCCCAGTGATCTAACTTACTCCAACTAGGCCCCACCTCTTAAACGTTCCACCACTTCTTAATAGCATCATAGGCTGGAGACCAAGCCTTTAACTTATGGACTTTGTAGGACATTTGAGATCCAAACTATAGCACTGGGGCTCAGTAATGTTTTAACAAGCTCTCCAAGTAGCTATGATGCACACTAAACTTTGAGAATAACTGATTTAGAGAATAGTTAACTTATAAAAAAAATTAGATAAGGATCTGTTCTAGCACCCAGTAAACCAATTCAATTTACCTATACTGTTATCTCTAAACCCACAAGGTATAAACTGTGTGCCACAAAAATATTTAAGGCAAAGACCCACATGAGTTGATATAATGTATTAATTAAAAATCCTGCAGTAGCAATTTACAGAAAAAAAAATCTAGGTGGCGAATCATCACAGATGGAAAGATACACAGCTTCTTATGATTAGATGCTACAAATCTATTGTTTTCAATTATCACATTGGTGATTTTTAAAAATCTGTCCTACCCTGTCATGACAAGGATAGGTGAAAGGGGACTTTCATTTTCTATTGGACACAACCTTTTTATGGGACTATTCAGCTCTACCTAATAAATTAAATATGCCATCCTTTCTAATTTAGCTCTTATTCCTGCAGATGCACTGGCACATCTGCAGAGAGGCACTTCTAATTGTCACTAATTGTTTTGTTTCATAAGCATTGTTATCTTTAATGACAAAGAAAGGACAAATGATATACATCAGATTCTGGTTCTTTTCAGATGCCCATTTGTGTGTGTGTGTGTGTGTGTGTGTGTGTGTGTGTGTGTCCCAATATCCTTAATATTTTAAAGAAATTGCAATATGTAATGTTGACTGGAAATGCTAAATTTCAAGAAACTTAGGTGGAAGTTGTGGAAACCATCAGCCTAAATGATCAACAAATGTTTTAGTCTATTCTTTTCTTCCAATGTTTGATACTCGATTGTACCCTTAAAGCTTTCAGTTTCTATATAGTTCTTGAGAAAGAAAGGAAATACTTCCAAATACACTATTGCTGTTTTCTCTTCCTATTTATTAGGGTAGGTGAGGTCAATCAAAAAAAAGTTCTAGATTTTTTTTTTCGAGTTCTAGAAATTCTTGGGTTTTTTGTTTTTAAAAACACAGGTTGAGTCTTCTTTATCCGAAATGCTTGAAACCAGAAGTGTTTTTTTAGACTTTGGAATGTTTGCCTAGACTTCACTACTTGATCGTCTCTAGTCCAAAAATTGGAAATGCAGAATGCTTTGAAAGTTTTGGATCTCAGAACATGTCAGATTTTAGACTTTTGGATTAGAGATGCTCTCAACCAGTACTGGAAACATTCAGAGCTCAGAGCAAGTCAACCCAACCAAAGTGTTTTGAGAATATTCACAGGCACAGGAGTAGCCCCACCAATTCTACTGAGGATCAACCCCGTTTCCAGGCTGCTGTTGACAATGTCAGTGATCATGAGGCAAATGGAAAAAAGCTGACTCAAGGGAAGGAGATGGAGGTGGGGCCTGGGGGAAGGATCGTGATGCAGTAGGTGGGCCCTGCCGGAATGTATTTAGAGCTTATAGGCTACCTCTCTGCTTCATTTCTCTTCTCCATTCCTTTGGGCAGAAAACCAATATCTTGAGTCTTGAGTACATTTTTCCATCTTGAGTGAGAAACCTTCTCATACTTGAAGCCTGAAGTACTTCCTTCAGGTATAGGATAAAAAGTAAGGTGAGAGACTAACTGTGGATTGCTAAAATACAGTCATTAAGGGAAAGGAAGTTGCCTAATTATCCTGTCTTTTGATAAGCATAGGCAGTCATCTGTAACTCAAATACTGCATGAAAACATGAGCGAGCTTTTGCTTTCTCGATCTCTTTGATGTGGAAGGGAGAGCTGGCTTCCTTCCCACATCCAGCATGGACCTGCATCCCCCTCAGCTGCCAGCCACAGGAGCATGAAAGAGGAGTGGAACCTTCTTGGTTTCCTGATGAAGGGTCCTGGGTGATTGAGTGGCTTGATGAAAATCAGAGACTGAATGTTCTAAAAATGGCCATGGCTCAAGGGCTCCCTCAGGTCTTGCCAAAGCTCTTCAGAAATTGAAGTGGGTCCTTATATACCTGGGGTGCCAAAAAAATCAGACTTTTTTTTTCTCTAAGGAAAAGTAGTCATATTAGAGCAGAATTGGGAGCCCTCTGTGGACATCTGGGTGTGGATGTTCAGACACAGCCTTGTTTATCTGGAACCACCACTAGTCTAGGCTATGCCAGTAGTTGACTGACTCCAGAGGTCTCTGGGCCTTTCTTTCCTGCCCTGCGTGGTTTCTACACTTTTGTGCCATTACCAGAAGACAGAAGAATACCCGTATTTGTTACTGTCTTCAGTTTGTTTGCTGTAGGACTTGGATGTAAAAAGTTTATTTAGAATTCTCCAACAAAAAAGTTTCCTCTCCATGGAAATTTTTATCCTGGAAATCACTGTTTCATGTGTCCAAGTGAAGTACAGTAACTTGGAGGAAGGCTTGATAAAGGTACAGGTTCTTGGGCCCCACCTCAGACCTACAGAGATCCACATTTTTCTCTTATCCAGAGTGACTCTTAAAACTCATGCTTGTGTGCAACAGCAAAAATATAAAGATTCTTAGAAACTCAGAACCTGTTTATCTTTGTCTTGAACATGGAAGAAGAGCAGACATTAATGAATTAATGGATCCTGGTAAATTAGCCACGTGAATTTCTTTCTTTCTTTTTTGGTACTGGGGATTGAACCCAGGGGCATTCTACCTCCAAGCTACACCCCCAGCCCTATTCTTTATTTTGAAACAGGGTCTAAGTTGCGGAGGGCCTCACTAAGTAGCTGAGGTTGGCCACGAACCTATGATCCTCCTGTCTCAGCCTTCCAAACACTGGGATTACAAGAATGCGCCACCACGCCCAGCTGAGCCAGTGAATTTCTAGCAGCACTGACAGATGGTCTCCAAATAACAATGGATTGACTTCTATTTTTCAACTTTCCGGTGGTGCTAATACAATACACATTCGGTAGAAACTTGCTTTGAATTTAGGATCTTTTCCTGGACTGGCATCACGCAGTACTCGATCATGGATCATGGTTTTGGGAAGCAGCGGCGAGCCACAGGTCCTAGTGGGCAAAACATGGTTAAGGGCAAACAACCAACACTCCTAGTGTACTGTGTTGCTAAGCATGAGGTATTAATGGAGTAAATGTATTAAATGCATTTGGTGCTTGCAGTAGTTTCAACTGAGAAGGTTTATCGGGATGTAACCCCATCATAAGTCAAGGAGCATCTGTATTTCCAAAGTAGTGAATGTATAAAATATTACAGTGAAGTGTTATTCACCTTGAAGTTCAAAGGTGGGGAGAATTTGTTTAGGGGAGACAGCATTGACCACCGTGTTTCATTTGTCCAAGTGACGGCTTCTTGTTAGCCATGAGAAGACAGTGGCATAAACTGCGTATTAGCTCCAATTAACTATATCTAAAAAATATATAACTGTACAAGCACAGGGCAGGTTCCCCTCACAAAATGCCACCTTTCATAACTCTTCCCCCATTTCCTATATTTATTTATTTATTTATTTATTTATTTATTTATTTATTTTTGCGGTACCAGGGATTGAACCCAGAGGCATTTAACCTCCGAGCTACACCCCCGGCCCTATTTTTTTTATATATACTTTATTTTGAAACCGAGTCTCATGAAGTTGTGGAGGGCCTCACTAAGTAGCTGAGGCTGGCCGTGAACCTGGATCCTCTGGTCTCCGCCTCCCAAGTACTGGGATTACAAGCATGCACCACCATACTCGGCTCCCATTTCCTATTTTATTGGCTGTTTCAGAAATTTTGAACCTGTTACTTTACTTACCAGTTCCTTTTCCTCCCCCCTCCTTTTTTTTTTTTTTTTTTTTTTT